>CATIWO010061831.1:0-20271 GCA_949673435.1 Macaranga tanarius | reverse complement strand
TATCAGTATCACATACCGATCAAGGAAAATAGATAGAGGTGATAGTCTATGGATTAATACTACCTTTATATTAATCCACCAACTATGAACATTTATAGTATATGTACTAAATGAGTTTGTCACTTATATTATCAACTCTTGATAATAAACTCATCTAACATAATACTAAAGGTAAATATTCAAATAAAAAAACACTTTATCTAAAAGAATATTTTATTGCCAAAGGGATTAATATACAATGTTTACATATATAATGGCCCTAGGGCACATCTATACTAACAGCTCACCAAATAACTCTTATATGTATAGTAGGATTTCGTATGCACTTGTGTACTTCTCATGTTGCCGATGTAACTCAGTGGTCATGAAAGCCCAAATTATATAACGTGCTTATATATTATCATCCTTCCATTTAGAAAGAGTTTCGTGCTCCTCTTGTGAAGCATTTTCGGGAAGGGATCGGGATAGGCTTTGCTCTATCATATAGAGTATTTTTTCAGAAGCTAAAACAAATTTTAAGTTCCTTAGCCAGTCAATGAAGTTAGGGCCCATAAGCCTATTGTTGTCGAGTATAACTTATAGTGGGTTTGAAGGTCTCATATAATGAATTTCTACAAAAGACAATTTGATTGATTAGTTATAGTCATTGTAATCATGATTAGATTTGATCTTTAATCATAATGGGCTCCCACTAACTTGGCGAATCCTACACTTCCAAGTAGGAAATGAAAATCCCTTGTTGGATGGATTTCTAGTGGGTAATGGAGTTCTTAATGGGCCACTAATATCCCTCGGGTACACATTTCCATTCTTGGAATATTAGTTCTCATTAAGTGGACAACTCTTGTCCATCACATCTCATACGAGGTTCCATTAATCTGGCTCTGAATATTACGGGCCTCAGGTACGCATTACCATTCCTGGCCTTTGGCATTAGTTAGAACCATACTATTATATCAGTAAAGTGTATGGATTTGAACACTATAAACTTCAGGTACGCCTATTTTCCATTCTTGGCCTATAGTATATCTATACACCCACAACATCTCACGCTTCACAATAACACTACATGAATCTCTTAGGCCTTATGTACACTCCTATGTGTCCATAGCCAATGTACATAAGCCCTAAACCATGCAAGTTATTGCTCCAATAGAGAGCCTGGACTTAAATTTAATTGAAAGATATTTGGGTCAATTTAAATTAAGGTCTTACTTTGCACATTAGCCATTTTACAACATACATATCTCATACATACATTGCATGCCAACATACATTCATCTATATACATATCACATACATACATTGCATACTTCAATCATACATATCACAAATATACATTGAACATGTAAGATGAATGCATAAATAAGGAGTAATCATGGGCCTTTCCTATTATTATTCTAACACCTAGAATATTACAAGTGGGCCTAGCCTAAGAAAAGAATTTATTCCATGAGCCTCCTTAGCCACCATCATCATGGGCCTTGCCTCCAACCCTTCAAGGTTGAATGGGCCTCCAATTGAACTCTTTAATGTTACATTTAATTCTTGGCATAGCAAGGCAAATAATTTACATCTTCATCCTATGCAACTAACATTTAATAATTATTATTACAAATTAAAGATGTAAACTAAGTCCATGATCAATCCTTGCATGAATGACATTTATACATGTGCATAATGCTGTCCAAGATGCATCTAGTGTGTCTTGCGCACAAAAGAGGGCCTTTTAAAGCATTTTTTTAAAATAGGATAGCCCTGTACACAGCCTGGGCCGTGGCCATGTCCCAGGTTGTGTTCCCCTTATGTGTTTTAGGCAGACTAGCACACGGCCAGAGATATGGTCGTGTGCTAGGCCATGTGCTAGGCTGCACACAACACTTGTGTATAATGGTATTCTCTACACTTGAAGAAGAAGAAGGAAGAAGACACTCTCTAGCCTTTTCTCTCTTTTGTAAGAATATCAAAATGCTCTTTAATGTGCAAATGGAGTTATGTCAAAGTTTTTTCTCTACAAAATCCACTAACTACTAACATAAAAACAATATGATAATAGTTATGACTTGAGTATCACACACTCAAGTCACATGCATTAGGAGTTAGAGTGTTGTCTCTACACTCTCTACTAACTTAAACAAAACCAATATTATAATAACAATAACAACTTAAGTGTCTCACACTCAAGTCATATGCATTTGATATATTGAGTGTCTCACACTCTATCTATATGCATAGCTTGGCTTTATAAGTGAGTGGGTGGTGTTTGGTTACATGGATAACCTTAGCCTTTTCTTCATTAACCCTTAATAAGTTGGGCTAAGGTTATGGTCCTATGGGCTTCTCAACACTTAGAGAAAGTCCACTCCATACCAATATATAACACTTGGGCTTATTTAAACTCTTTAAGTAAAGCCCATACACGAGTCCATTATATCAACATATAAGGTCCATCCCAAGGCCTATATAAATATCCATTAGGAGGAAAATATTAATCTAGTCCTTGAACTTAATATCACATATTAAATTAAGTTTAAATTAATATTTATTTAATTGCTATTAAGTCCCAATCTTTAAATTTAGATTTCGGGATATGTTAGATCCCCGCATACGCGCAAATCCAATTCAATTAATTTAGTTAATTAATTAAACTCTTTAATCAATAATCAAATTAATATAAATCACCACAAGTACAACCTTTATGTGTATGACTTACTAAGTTCAAGTCTAAATGGCAATAGGAAATAATATTAACACTTAATATCATGGAAACACATTTCCATACTAAATGTGAAAATCCCAATTAATCACATTTAGTTCCCATAAGTCTTGAGTGACCCTTAACATAGATGTCACGACTACCCAAATAGAAATGAATGCTCTATATAGATCTACAAGAACCACAGAACATAATTACCGTGCACTAAATATCCATTCATTACAAGATCCCGACATTGGCTAGAGTCACAGTTTAGTCAAACTCTAGTTGCCTTAATCATATGACCTCATCTTAAGTTCAATTCTCGATAAAACATGACTACTATTAGAAACTCTTTCCTAGCACCGAAACTCTTTTCGGGTAAGTTGAGCTTGACCTGGCCAGGTATTTATTCATCAAGAATAACTTAGATAGCATAGGATCTTATCCCGGTTCACTCCAGGTAATGATTTCCATCTTAGCCGATCACTCATCCCTACATATAACTAACTAAAGCCACCACACGCCATATACCCACACGTGGATAGCACAAGTATGTAAGCAGTAATAAACTCTAACCAACCATTTGTGGATGATCATGTCACCTCAGGTCAAAGGAATATATGCACCATTATGTTCAAGATTATGATTGTTAACCAAAGTGAATATCCATGCAATCACAAATCTTACGTCACATATTCGATCCACCCATCACATGAGTATCCATGTATCTATTTTAATATCTCATATTAGGTAGCATGAGACTCACTACCTCCCACTATCGATATCATATATTGATCAAGAAAAATAGACAGAGGTGATAGTCTAGGGATTAATACTACCCTTATATCAATCCAACGACTATGAACATTTATAGCATATGTACTAAATGAGTTTGTCACTCATATTATCAACTCTTGATAATAAAATCATTCAATATAATACTAAGGGTAAATATTCAAATAAATTTAACACTTAATTTAAATGAATATTTCATTGCCATAGGGATAGATATACAATATCTACATACAATGATGGACCTAGGGCACATCTATACTAATAAAATGTTGCCCAAATAATGTAGCTAAATACCAAGCACTCATGTTAGGTCTCAAAATAGTGATAAACATGGGCATAATTTATCTGGAAGTGTTTAGAGATTCTAAGCTAGTGATCAACCAGCTTCTCTTGGCTTATGATGTGAAGAAGCCTGAACTAGTTCCTTACTTCCAACATGCAACTAAGCAACTTGAGCAGTTTGATGATGTACACATTGAGCACATGCCAAGATAAGAAAATAAACAAGCAGATGCTCTTGCCAACCTCGCAGCAACCTTGGCTCTGTCAAATGCAGAAGTTAGAATTCATATTTATAGTAGATGGGTAGTGCCAACTTGTGTGCCTGTGACTAATGATGACTATGAATAAGTAAACTATGTTTCTATCTTTAAAGTAGAAAAAGAAGATTGTCGCTAACCTTTGATAGATTATCTAACTCATGGAAAGCTGCCAGATGAAGCTCGACATAAAGCAGAAATCAAAAGGCAAGTACTGCGCTTTGTTGCCTACAAAGACACCCTCTATCGTCATTCTTTTGATAATATATGGTTACGTTGCTTGGGTGAGGAAGAAGCAGTTAAGACATTTGAAGAAGCGCACTCGAGGGTATATAGGGCCCATTACTTAAGGCCTAAATTGCATTTCCATATTAAAAGGATGGGATACTATTGGCCAACAATGGTGAAAGATTGTATGGAATTTGCCAAGAAGTGTAAAGGTTGTCAGTTCCATGCTAATATTATTCGCCAGCCTCCTGAGCCGCTTCATCCAACTATTGCCTCTTGGCTATTTGACGCTTGGAAATTAGATGTGGTTAGTACTTTACCTAAGAGTTCAAAAGGGCATCTTTATATCTTGGCTACAACTAATTACTTTTCCAAATGTGCTGAAGTTGTAGTGCTCGAAGAAGTTAAAAAGGAAATAGTGGTGGAGTTTATAAAAAAACTACATCATTTTTTACCATGGAGTGCCTCACTACATCATCATTTATAATGGGAAATAGTTCTATAACAAAGCAATGGATAGGTTGTGCCTAGAGTACAAATTCAAACAATATAACTCTTCCATGTATCATGCACCAGCCAATGGTCTTGCAGAAGCATTCTATAAATCTTTAGGTAAGTTACTAAAGAATATTATGAGTCGTACAAAGAAAGATTGGCATGAAAGATTAGGGGAAGCTCTATGTGCTTATTGGGCTACACATAGGACAGTAATAGGGGCAACTCTGTATTCACTCGTGTATGGTTCTGAAGCTGTATTGCCACTAGAATGTGAGGTTCCATCCTTGAGGATTGCCATTCAAGAAGGCCTTTCTAATGAAGATAATGTACACCTACGCCTTGAAGAAGTAGAAGCTTTAGATGAAAAAAGGGTTGAAGCACAACATAGACTAGAATGTTACCAAGCTAGGATGACCAAAGCCTTTAATAAGAAAGTGCGACCTCATTCTTTTCAAGTTGGTGATCTAGTCCTTGCAATTAGAACACCAATTAACCTCTCACGGCACATGGGAAATAAGTTCCTTTCAAATTGGGATGGTCCTTATGTTATTCAAGAAGTTTACTCCAATGGCGCTTACAAAATAGTTGACGAAGATGGGTTGCATATTGGACCAATCAATAGAATAATCTTAAAGAGGTACTACGCTTAAAGCTCAGCGACGCTCCTGGCCCGCATGAGCTAAAACTATAAACGACCCTTCTCAAACAAAAAAAAGCCCTTGTAATGAACTACGTTTGACTTGATCTTTTATAAGAAAGTACGTAGGCAGCTTGGTTTTATGCCAAGTTCAGTCATACCAAAAAACAAATTGAGCCATAGTTATAATCCTTTTGAACTACGTTTTAACTTGATCTTTCATAAGAAAGTACATAGGCAGCTTGGTTTCATGCCAAGTTCAATCACAACAACCAAAAAAATAATTAAGTTAGAGATGGATTTGAAGAGGGTTATAAGACATTGAGCAATGATAAAAGAAATAACAAAAGAAATGAAGAAAATTGAAGCTTATGTTTTATTCCATTCAATGCTTAAATGGTTGTTTTATTACGTATAAAGGGAAAACTTAAGACAGAGAAAATATAGAAGTGAAATCTAAGGTTTTCACGTCAGAGTCTTCAAGTCATCAAAATCTGCTCCAAGTAGATCACAAAGCTCTTGTAGCCTAGCTTCATCAGCTGCATCATGAACAGAAGTATTCTCAAATTAGAGATTTCAGCCTGAATTATGGAAATATTGCTTCACTTTTCTTGAATGCTCTTTTTGGCTATTTCCAAGGAAGACACAACATCTTTCTTTTAGGCAGTTATTCTCTTGAGCTCTTCTTCAAGTTCAATAAGTTTAGCCTCTAAAGAAGATAGATGGGTGGTAGCATCATTCTTAAGTACCAATGAAGCATTCAGTTTCTCTCTCAGCTTCTTAATTTGGTTAGCTTAATCATTAGCTAAAATACTGGAGTGAAGTTTGGCTTCCTTCTAATTTACTTCATGAATCTTGTGAATAAAACCTTCCAAATGATTCTTCAGGACTGAAGTATCAATGCTTTTAAACTTCTTCAAAAAATCAAAGAATTTATATATAACTTCTGTCATTGAAGAAATTTTAGAAAGTGGAGTGCCATTAAATCTCTCTTGCAAGTCATCCCAAGCAAGGGCAACGGCTTGGTATTGATAATAATGAAAGCATGTCATCAACATAAAGTTATATGCCTTCGAAGGGGTTATTATGACAATCTTCCTTTGGCTCATTCTTGTCAAGTCTTCTTAACTCCCCTGAACTGCTCTTCTTAGGTTGGTTAGCAGTGGGATCATTAACAGGTAGTACTTGAGAAGCATCTTCTATGGAAGCTATTGCCTTGTTGTTCCTAAATGTAGCTGAGACTATATGGTAAGCATCCGTGCTAAATACAGAATCTTTAGAGTCTCCAACTTCTACTTGCCCCACCTCCGTGTTCAAATCATTAAGTTCAAGCTTTAAAAAAATAGGGGGAAGAGGTTCAAATATATGTTTAAAGAAAAAGAGATGAAAGAAATTGAAAAATAAAGAAGTTACCAATTTTTTGCATGGAACACCTGAACCACTAGGAACACTTGTGACATCATTAGGATCTTCAGGAATCCATAACTTAGTCCTCTTTCACCGATTCCAATGACGATCAGAGTCCTCAAGGCTGCTGCTTGTTGAACTCATCATATTGATAGGTCATGCATGAGTTATCTTATTCACATTATTACCAAGTGCAGAAGTAGGAGTAGAATTCTTAGAAGGATGTGCAGACTCATGGGAAGACACATTGGACCACTTCTTAGACCACCAAGTCAAATATGCTACAGTAGCATGAATTACTCCACCAGTTGACACCTTTAGTAAAGTAATATATGATTTTGTAGAGCGATTAAAGTATAAAAGCCAAAGTTCAATTATGAGCTGCAACTTTAAATTTTCAAATAATAGTTTGGGACTGCCAGGTATGTCTTGACAAAAGCAAAATTTTTAGCTAAACCTGTAAGGGCTGTATGGCTCGCATACATAAGCGTTGTTGTAGCGTGCAGTCAAAAAGCTTAAGCGAAAGCTAGCGAAATACTCCAAGTTCAAGGAGGGTGAATCCTTATGGTCTTCCAAAGTTACGATGTTCTTTGGTGTATCAAATATTAACCTAATTTGGCATTGTGAATTCATAAATAAATCAAGTACAGTTACAGCTTCTAAAGCATGCCCCATTCTTTCACTAGCATAAGCAATCATTATCGGTGCTACGCTAGATTTTGAAGAGATAGGCATTACAAATCTACTTGCGAGCCATGTATGCACATAGTGGATTGGTAAGATAGGTGCACAAGTATTAAAATCTAGAGCTGTTGAAATCTCTTTTAGAGTATGATAAATGTTGACCAAAATTAGAACTGCTAAATAAAAGCGGTGGCCAGTTGCCATCAAGCTTGCAATCTTAAAGGTACTTGGGCATATCAAATCAACTTTCTTCCTAGAAAATACAAATATGCACAACCAGCATGACAAGAAAGCAGCCAAATAAACTTCTTGTCGAGCTTCAGTTTTAATATGAAGATCAATAAATGGCTTAGTCCATCCTTTAACACATGGCATGGATTTATTGATGATGCCTGAAGGACTAAATATCTCCTTTTATCGACCCATCTGCTCACCGTTCCTAGGCTGTGAAGATGCTCTGTACCTTAAAGGGCCATAAAACTAGAATCTCACCCAATCTTTGATAGTCATTTGAGGATGATCGCCAACCTTCTTGCAATTTTAATGAAAAGTAGTAAACAAATACTTATAACTTACCGAAAGATGACATTTACCATCACAGCCAACTCCATTTAGTTCTTCAGTTGAAGGAATGACTTTGTAAAAAAAGGAGCCACAAGTAGAAAGGCTGCCTAAATTTTTGAGGTCCCACAAGGAGATGGATTCTTCACTAGCGGTTGTCCAAATAGTATTTGTAGAAGCATTTTAATATTCGCAAAAGGTGCGCATGAGGTCTGCTGGGCAGTCATACGTGAAAAGTGAAGCAAAAACAGCATCAGAAAGCTTGGACGAGTTCAATTCTTGCTCATAGCTTGATAACACATCCTCTATCCACTCCCAATAGGCTTCAGTGTAGGAAGCTCCACCCAAGAATGAAGAATATGACTCCCATAATATTTCTCCATTATCGATGCGACACTTTAGCAATGGTAGCTCATTGGATGAAGGTGCAGTGGTGTGAAGTGAAGAGAGAAGGAATGTTACCCTTAAAGTTGCAGTAGTAGCATTCTTATGATTGTTGACATCTTGCATGAAACTCCAAGAAGTTAGATGATAAGCATCTTTGAAGAAAGACCAAGAGGGAGCAAAATGTCCAATTGTAGGTAGATAGACTTCGAATGATGTGCCATCCTCCATCTTGGAAGCTTTGTCATCCAAAACAAGAAGTTTAGTTGATGTTGAAGAAGGAAGCTCCTTGAAGACGACCATATTGAGATGTAGAGGGTGAAAACTTTTCAAAAATTATAGTTCGTGCTAGAGGTTTGATCTCCAAACTATCAAGAATATAAAAAAAATGAGTAAATTCGATAAAAAAAAAATTCATGCAAATAAAAAAAAGAACAATAAAGATATGCAAAAAGAAAATTGTGACAAAAAATTATTTTGGAAAAAAAAAGAGATGGAAATTAGGAAAAAAAAAAGGCAAGTAAAAAAAATTGCAATAAGAAATAAAAAAAAAAGAAAAAAAAAAGAAGGTAGAAGCCATTGACACGAGCCCATAATTGCAAGTCTTTACATGTAGGAGAGTTGGTTTTGAGGGAGTTGTGAAAAAAAAAAACAAAAAAAAAAGACATTCATGGCTCCACAGAAAATTCATGCAAAATAATAATAATAATAATAATAATCGTGCAAAGTTGGATTTTGCATGAATGCATGGCCATCTTCTTTTGCATGAATAAAAAAGACAAAAAGAAAAGTTGGGTTCAAGAAAAAATCATGGAGTAAAAAAAGAGTAAGGAAAAATTCATTGAGGAAAAAGACAAAGCAACATGACTCTTTGAAAAAAAAAATAACTACTTGAGTAAGTATGCATGCGTACCTTGCTAGCTTTTACTGATTTTTTTTTAGGTGCGGTTGCTGGCTCCAATCGATGTCCTCGTCAAGATCCGGACACGCAGATGGAGATGGTATAGGAAAGATACATAAAGAAAAAGGGGTGTCTATTTATAGTGGTGACTAAATTACTACACAAGTAATTATTTTTCCTTTCCTTAATGAGGAATATTGATCTTATAAAACAGGGAAAAAAAAAGAATTAAACAGTGCAAATTCTGAATCAGGAAGAAAGTGCATAAAGAGAAAATTTTTGGCACATAATTTTTCTTCTTTTAGGTCATTCAAAAAAAAAAAGGAGACTTTTGGGCCAAGATTCTCTCCAAATTCATATGGGTTAACAACAAGAATTTAGATTTGATCTAAATATGCTTGATGGGCTCAGTCCAAGAACTCCGTGATTCAAAAAAAAATCTCGAGAAAATTGGATGAAGTCAAAAATTCAAGATATGACCACTCTAAAAAATTTTACGTGATCAAGTCTCGAGGGGGCATTTGTAGACATAAATTTTCAAAACCCATTAATAAATTTAGATTTCTCTTATTGGGCCAGCCAACTTATTTGATTGTTATTGAGCTAATCAAATAAATTCCAATAATAAAAAAGGTATATATATATATATTTCTCTATATATGGCAAAATATAAAGAAAATATGAAAAGAATATATATAAAAGGTAAGAGTCAAAAATATATACATATTCTTACCTAAAAAAATAAAGATTATATATTATTCTCTAATAAAATAGGAAATATATATATATTCTTTCCCCTAATACCATAATTGTACCTCCTCAAATCCTCTATAAATAGGAGTGCTTATGGTTCATTTAGGAACAAGAATTCAAGAGAGCCAAGACGCTGAGACTCTGCTACCAAAGCTCTGCAGAAGACTGCTTCCACTACAAAAAAATTATTTTGTAGAGACTATAATAATTGTCTCTATAGTTTATAGAGACAATTTTACTTCATCTCCATTTTTGTCACTTCAGCTTTTGTCTCTATAAGATATAGAGACAAAATAATATTGTCGTTTCTTTATATATTAATTTATGAAGATAAATTTATTTGCCTGTGGAGACAAAATTATATTATTTTTAAATCTAATTATTTATATATTATCTAAAAATTTGAATTGTAATATAAAAATTTTGAATTTTAACTACTTTCAATTTTAATATAATATTTATCTAAATTTTCAATGAAAAACTTTCAACTTTTTTATTTTGATAGTTATCATAAATTCATAATTACCATAAAAAAAATAACTTGATAATTTTTCAAGTTGCAGCAATTTATAAAGAGAAGTATAAAGTTCTTATTTACTTACTAACAATGTGGGATTTAAGTCTCATATCTCAATAAAGACAACAAAATAAAAATTTGTCACCTATTTTTTATTTAAAATCATTATAGAGACAACAAAATAAAACTTATCTTCTTAGCCCGTCACTATATCTTAAATTTTTTGTAGTGTTCAAAGCTCATGTTTGATCCAATTCGTCTTCTTCATCAAATCGAAGGAGTCTTCTATAACGGATTCAAGAACAAGCCTTCTATGCCCTTGATCCATCATCAATAGAGGAAAGCATCAAAGGATTTAATCTCTATACTTGTAGAGATTGTATTAGAGATTGTACCCCTTTTCTTGATTAATAAATTTTGATATTGGTTATTACTTTTCTTGTTTCTTAATTTCAGGACAAGAAATTTGTGTTAACAAACCCATATATTATAATTTATTTATTTATTTATTTATTTATTTATTTATTTTTTAGTAATTATAAAAAAGTTCAGTGGTATTTAGGTAATAGGGTTGCTAGTAGCGATGTCGCTGCTAGGGAGACCTATCCTTATTTCATCTATATATAAAACAAAACATATAACCAAAAGTAATATATATATATATACACACACATTCACTATCAAACTCTCTTTGCAACATATACAAGAATTGAACTAAAATTCCAAGGACTACAACCATTAATTCCTTGTATTGAATCCCTAGCAGGACTTCCTATCCTGGAAGACTTCCTTGAACGACCATTAGAAAAAGACAGTACCAACGAGGAGGAGGAGGATGATGAAGAGGAAAAGCTTGAATTTCTTGGGGACACAATAAATTCTCCATCAGTGTTACAGAACTCAAAGCTTTCAGATTTATTATCAGAGCCATTACTAGCATTTACGTTATTGCTATTGCCCTTAAATCGTTCTTGACCTAATTTCTTGATTTCTTGAATTTTCTTGATATGTTTCCAAAACTTCAGCCTTGATTTTATAGAAGTCTTTGGCTCTTCAACGTCGTGGATGCATGGTTTTGGCAACCCTATGCTAAGAACCGCCGGTGGCGGGCTAAGTGGAGGAAGAATTTCTTCTTTTGGTGGATCTTTAGGCGTTCCTGGCTGCTTTTCCCATTGAAATGGCACTCCTTCAGGACTCCGGTAGTAGAATAAACGTGACGAGCAACCGATAGAAGAATTCCTTGAAATCACTTTGTTTAAGAAGAATTCGTCTCCTTGAAGAACTGAAACCTTTCTCTTTGTAACACTAGCATGCTCAGAATGCATGTTTCCTTTAGTAGTATGATACTAATGGTCAATAATCTTTTTGGTTGGATGTATATATAGAGAAATGGAAGAAAGAAACAAAGGAAAAATAGGTTCTCCTGTTTCTTAGGCGAATGATGGAGTAATAGGGTGCATGATCCTGTTGTTTTGACGATTAATGAGCTAATTTTTCGAATATATTGATCGATTTTGTTTACTTGTATACCAATATACGCTTCTGGCCTTGACTTTTTTCACTTTTGGTAGTGTTACTTATTATTTGAGTGACATAACAAAAATGAGTTCTTTTTTTATAGGCAAGCAATTATAACAAAGAGAGTGAGTTCAGTCTTTGTTCCTAATATTGCGATTTAAAGGTTTTTGTTATATATGTTGGACGGTTGGTGTTGCATGTGCAAATACCAAAACCCTAAGGTATATGGTATGGCCAACTTTTCTTGCTATTTACATCTCTATTAATTATTATACCTTTCCAGACAGGGGTAAGCATAGTTCGATTCGGTTAACTGAACTATATACCAAAATTTTAAATTAAACTGCATTATGTGATTTTTTTAATATCTATAAATATAATCAATCTAACTATTTTGGTTATCTAATTAATTAGTTGACTAGTTAAATTGGTTTAGTTATATTATTTTTCATTTTTTTATTTATAATCATTTTTATTGAATGTAATATTAAATTCACCATAAAAATACACGCTTCTTGTTTAAAAATTATAAAGAAAAATATATTGTATTTCAATTTTTTTTTTATTGAATGTAATATCATTTCAATTTTTTTTCCTAATTAACAATTTTTTAATTAACACATTTTTTAAATATTTTTTATATATGCGACCAGGTCGGTTAACTATAATTTTATAAAATTAAAAATTTAAACCAAACCATTATTTATCAAAGTGGTTTAAAAACCAAATCAAAATTAAACTCACTTGTTCGGTTAGCATATATTTCAGATTGAATTTTTAGTTTTTGTTTGGCATATCTATTTTTCATTTTTATTTGCTCACCCTATTTCTAGGAAACCCTAATTTCTCATAGAGTAATGCTAAACAGCACAAAAGGATATTTTATAAATTTTACTTTTATTTTTAAGGGTAATATTATAATTTTAGAATATAAAATTTTATTTTGAGTGATAAATATTTATAGATTTTAAAAATTAATTATTAGGTAAAGTTGACCTAAAGATTTTTCTTTCCAATATTAAATAATTTTTTTAACATCAAATATTTTTGAAAGGATATAGTAAAAAAAAATTTACTTCCTATAATTTTATACTTGCCATGACAAGAAATAGTTGAGACGGGATCTTGAGATTTTATATATGTTTTATATGTGTTGTGTGATGTTCATTTTAATGAATTATTTGAATTTTTTTAATAAATTGTTTTTAAAATATTTAATTCTTTATATTTATTAATAACAATAAGAAAAATAATAAAGGTTAGAAAAATATAAAAGTATATGAAATTTATTATTTAATTTAATTATAACTAATTTAGGTTAATTTAAATTATTTTTATAGGATAATAATATTTAAAAAAATATATATCATATTTGACTATCAACTTATATATTTAAACCTTGGATATTTAGTTATTACAATGATTTAAATTTAAAAATAAAATTCAACTATTAAGATTTGCATAATATTTTTAAAATTTTTTATGCCTATAAAATATGAGATATCTATGAAATAAACATTTGTATTATATAATAAAAATTTTATATTTATTAATTTAATCCAAAAAATTATTTGGCATGAAAAAGACTGTCAATTCAAACATAGCTCTAATAAAATTACTACTAATCAATACATTTAATCATTAGTAGGAATTGATCATTTTAAATTGAATTATACTTATCCAATTGGTGTTAATTAGTGACAAATTAACTATTAGTAATAACCATTCAGGCCAATTTGACCAACAAACTGAATTAGGAGTAATCAAACAATTCAATTATTCATATTATTTCAATTAATTCAATTTAGCGACGATCATATTAGTACTAATCAAATAAACAAATTATTATCAATAAATTAATCAATTTTATTTATTAATATCAGATTTGTAATGGCCAAACAATTTAGTTTCTAATATTAATTCAATCAATTTAATTTATTAAAAAAACAAATTCTAGTACTAATAATACAATAAGTAAATTATTATTATCAATTCAAATTGACAAATTAATAATTTAACTAGTAATGATAATAGAAGTAAACTATTAGTAGTAATTGAACAATTAAATTTGATTAATAATTGAATTGATACTAAAAGGTATGTTATAGACTATATATTAAATAATAGTTTTCTTTTTTTTTTTTCTTTTTTTCATACAACCGATAGGAAAACCCAAATCTTCACTAATCTACTGCCTTGCACATTTAGGCCATGTAACGCCAACAATATCTACTTGAAGTACATGAATCACCTGAGCTGGAGGATGGGATGACAATTCAATCCCTCTAGCTTGTTGCAATGCTAAATTAGCAAGATAATCAACTGCCTTGTTTTGTTTCCGCTACACGTGGCAGCACACCAAATAAATATAATTTTTTTATTTTTAACAGATAAAAAAATATTAAATGGTAATTAAAAAATTATTTTAATTATTAGAAATTTTAAATAATATTAACTTTTTTAAAGAAATTAATAACATTTAAAAATTTTTAATGCTACAATATTTGACTCATTTTATAAAAGTTCATATAGAATATTAATACTGATAATTCCAGAATTGGTCCAAGTCCATAAAGAATCCTAATTAGGAGTCTTGCCCCTAAAGGCAATCTAACAAGGAAGATTAATTATAGAATAAGAAGTATTTGTTTAGTCCTAATCCGAATAGGACTAGGTATGCCTCTCCCTTATGCCTATATATAGCTCATATTTCTTTTATACAGATTATGTTGAATAAACTCTTCTCTGACTTAAGCATCGAAGAACCTATGGATCGAAGATCCTAGGCTCATCCAAAGTTTTCTTCTGTGTTTGTAGGTTTGGAGAAGGTTCGTATTCATCAATTGGCGCTGTCTGTGGGAATTATTAATCCTTTTAATGAATATCATCTTTTAAGGCTTCTCGTCTCTTTGCCCAATCCAGCATTTGGTCTCTTCAAAAGCGGACGCAGTAGCAAAACCAAATCCACCGGATTTTTTACTTCATGAACCACCAGCAAGTAGAGCCTCCCATGCTCCTCGGCCATCCAAAACTGATCAAGCAGACACTCGAAGGCTGCACCATTGAAAGAGATTGAACACCGCACATATGCTTACCTATTGTACCTTGAAAGTATGCATGGGGTGCAGCATCATTGGCTTTTTTGTATAGAGCTATGGCAGTAAGTAACATGCAATTGCTTGGGTCATATGCTAGAGAGTCCTTGAACAACAGCCATAACAACAATAACGAAGATGACAGTCAGAGCTGGAAGGGTATTCATGTGGCTCACATCTCAGGGTATTGGCTTAAAAGCTATTCCCTCCATATCTTTCTTCGCCAACCTTTGATCTATGAACTTGTCAAACAACTTCATAGTCTATATTAGCTCAGGATCATTGCCTGAGGGCCTTCACACTCTTAATTTATTAAGAAACAGAATTAGTTCCATTAAAGGACTCAGAGAACTAACCCAATAATGAGTACTTGATCTCAGTTACAACCGCATCTCTTAAATTGGACAAAGGCTGTGGCAGAGAATGAAATACAAGTAGAGTTTTGCAACAAGATGAAAGAAATCGTGGCAAGAGATACTATGGCAGAGAATGAGACTACTGTATTATTCCTTATTAAAACAGATGAGTTTCATTATCTCTACACTTTACATCTAGTTAAAAGCATAAATTATACAACATGCAGGTGTTTTTAGTGCATTTGGATACATAATACATTTTAATGTAAAAATTTAAAGACATTAAATTGATTCCTCACATCTTTAACCACTATTGGCAATGTTTATCAATAGACTTTCATAATGCATTGACCGGCACATAAAGGGTAGTTGACGAACTGCCTTGAATAAAAACCATTAAGTTTGGAGCGAAATATGAAAATTTTAATCCTTTTGCTCATCATGTGAATTTTTGGGCATGAATAGCGATAGCAACAGCGACAAAAATAACAACACAGGACTCTCCTAAACTTGGAACTTATTTTTGTGTGGGTGTTATTTAAAAAAAAGTGGGCAAGTCGGTAGTTGGGAAGACCACACCACCACCTGAGAAGAACTCTTTCAATTCTTTATAAGTGGATCCTTAGATTCTTCACATCAGAAATATCATGATAAAAGTACTTACAATCCAAGTTGCAATCTGCAAAAGCAATAACCAGTGTTGACAAACACAAACTGTCTGTCTGATTTAAACAGAAGAAGGGTTTCCGCGAATTGCCTAACCTTAATATGCCTAATAGCAAGATGTTTATGCAAATAGTAAAACCTTCACAAACAGGAAGGCTCTAATGCTAAGTAGCCTGCAATATTTGAAACTCTCTGAATTTTTGAAATTCAAAGAGGGATGGAATGGCCAAGTTCCTGTCAATTTCTTCTATAATTTAAGTGTGTTGATGGTAGATGAGTATGCGTATTCCACTTGTGCGGTCCCATCAAATCTACTACCATTTTTGAATAATTTGGAAGTACTTGAGATCAGAAATTATAGTTCAGTTGAACAAGTGTTTAATGTTACGGAATGGCAAAATGCTATTGGAATCATTGGGCATCTGTCAAAGTTAAACAATTTTTACTTGGCCGATCTGCCAAGGTTAAGGCTTCTCTGGAATGGGACTCCATGCAGCCCATACAACCCATGCAATCCATGCAATCCATGCATAGCATCCGCATCTGCAGATAGAAAAGAAGACTAGAGAACTCAATTTTTCTCTGTTTTGTTTTTCGATATTGATGCTTATGCGCTCACTAAAAAAGCTGGCCGTTAGAAGCAAATTAAGCGCATAGAAGGAGTTTCTAGCATAAATATTGTTGGTGGAATGTTGTACGCGAGAGAGATCAGTTAGTGATAACCATAATCATTTATCTTTGCAAAGACAATTTAGCCATGGCCATGGTCAGAAATTTGAAGATGGTGGATCTGGAACTGGGACTCGTTTCCCATTTTCTTCCTACTTCACAAAGAATTATTTAATTCTCCAATGGAAAGCACGAACCTAGCTGCAAAGAAATAACGATGGGTAGCATGCAACACGTAGAAGAAGTAGTCATGTGTATGGAATTGAGGTAATAGTGAGCACACCAAATCAGGAGAAAGAAACAAAGAAAACCCTCATCTGCCATTCAAAGATACCTTGTTATTCAAACAAGGGGAAGTGGGTGAATCACATAAAGTTGTTGCTCACTGATTTGGTGAAAGATATTGCTCCAGCTCAGAAAGGGACCAGCCGGGTGCATGCCGAATGTCTCACGTACAACAACACAAATAGATAAGTTTTCTTCCTCAATTATAACTCATTACAAACATAAACTCCTGTAATATGTGATACATGTTCATGTGGATACACACAATCGCATCATCTTATGGTAGCGGAACCATGCTCATTTATATATATATATGAAAGCCAATATTTGATATAAAGGCAAAACATAACTACATATGCTTGTCTACATACTTATTTGAAACTCTAAACATTATAGTAGGCTATCTACATACTTATTTGAAACTTTAAACATTATAGTAGGCTATGTGCGTTCAAAATAGTTAAATACATAAGGATCTTTATCCTAAACCATATACAAACGTGTATATATTATTAAATAATCAAATGCTGAATCGAGAATTCGGTAGTGCAATTATGAATGCTTCACTCATATTTGAATTTTGCATGACATAAGTATTTGTTACCATCTATCGTGGCTAAAATAATTTCATTTGTTTGCAACATAATACCATCAATATAGGTAAAATATCCTATGCACATAAGGCATCCCCGCCTAAATTTCTTATGAGATACCTACAATACATACTTTTTGCAAATCATATATGATTTAGTATGCTAACATGTTGCCACATAAGGCTTAAGTTGCGCTCTCGTAGATAAAAATGATCGCTCGTAACGGTATAAAATGGCAGACAAAGTCCAAAGTCGACAACACTGGAGCTTTGATAAAGCTCAAAGCTTGACAAATTTAGGAGCATGGATAAAACGTCACACAGCTAGCATCGAGAATGAATGAGTTTAATAAAACTCAGATGATTAAGCCCGCACACATACGGACACTCCAAGCGCCTTATTAGGCCTACATATCGTTTGATAAAGCTCCAAGAGAGCACGAGTGTTACACTTCCATTCAATAAAAAGCTCCAAGAAAGCACGAGTGTTTCACTCCCATTCAACAAAAAGCTCCAAGAGAGCATGAGTGTTTCACTCCCATTCAATAAAAAGCTCAAAGAGAGTATGAGTGTTTTACTCCCGTTTAATAAAAAGCTCCAAGAGAGCACGAGTGTTTCACTCCCGTTCAATAAAAATCTTTAAGAGAGTACGAATGTTTCACTCATATTCAATAAAAATTCAGCTCCAGATTTTTCTGAAGTTGCTTCTTCTGAAATGGGTGTATAATTTCACTCAAATTACTTACGAGTGTTTCACTCCCATTCAACAAAAAGTTCCAAGAGAGCACGAGTGTTTCACTCCCGTTCAATAAAAAGCTCCAAGAGATCACGAGTGTTTCACTCCCATTCAATAAAAATTCAGCTCTAAGAGAGCAATAGTGTCGTGATACACTATTCAGCCATGAGTTTGTGACTTAATGTCAAAATTCATTGAATAAAATGCTCCAAGAGAGCACTGGTCGTGATACACTATTTGTAAAAATGAATTCAATACTCGTACGAAATTCGAGTGCAATGGAATCCCTTACTTGTAAGTAATTCGAGTAAGATGAAATTCAACACTCGTAAGTAATTCGAGTGAAATTATACACCCATTTCGGAAGAAGCAACTTCAGAAAAATCCTGTATCAAGCTTTTATAAGTTGATTGATAGTATAAGTTTGAGATAAACTCTAATCGAACATAAATATTCAACACTATGGAGGGGAAGAATACTTTCATAACATTCATCTCCAGTTCAAATGGTAAAGGGTCTCATAAGAAACATACGAGTACCGTTTGTTTCCTAGACAAGATTACGAATGTCTTTCAACATTCAGAAGTTATGAAGCGTTTAAAATGATACATGGGAATGACATACGAATCCCTGATTATGAGAATTTGACGAGCATCATATACTTAAACAAATCTTTAAGAAATGCTTGAATGAGTTCGTTATAAGCACTTATGCTTATAAAATACGAACGTTACTCTGTAGTTAACGATGAACTACTAAGCTTCGATGCATATGATATACGAGTATTACGAAGCTCGTAAAGAGATAAATGAGTTCTCGAAATTCATGAGAAATATTTCACTGAAGATACGAATCTTGGAGTTAGCAATCGTGAATTTCTGCTTGGACAGAGTCAGAATAAAAAATCAATTTTTTTCAAACATAAATATTCGATACCATAGGGGGGACATCTGATAATTCCAGAATTGGTCCAAGTCCATAAAGAGTCATAATTAGGAGTCTTGCCCCTAAAGGCAATCTAATAAGGAAGATTAATTATAGAATAAGAAGTATCTGTTTAGTCCTAATCCGAATAGGACTAGGTATGCCTCTCCCTTATGCCTATATATAGCTCATAATTCTCTCATATTGATTAGATTGAATAAACTCTTCTCTGACTTAAGCATCAGAGAACCTATGGATCGAAGATTCTAGGCTCATCCAAGGTTTTCTTCTATGTTTGTAGGTCTGGAGGAGGTTCGCATTCATCAAGAAGTTACATATTTTTTTTAGTTATAATGTAAATTAATATTAAGTTTAAAAATTAATACCAAGTAAATATATTTAAAAATATTATATAATATTAAGTTACTATTAAAATTAGCTAAAACTGAGTAGTTTCAAATAAAACTATGTATATAGTCTTAATATATAATATCACTACTAAGTATTATATAGATTTAACTCATGAACTTATTAGCTATAAGATTACTAAATATTAAGTATCAATTAACTATTAAGATTACTAACTACTGAGCATCAATTATAGTTAAAATGTTTAGTAAATTTGTTTAAAACTAGTACTTGTATTAATTATTAAATATCAATTAATTGCTAACTATTGAATATTAATTATAGCTAAAATGCTTAGTGAAGAACTGTCATACCTTATCCTTTACTTAACCACTAATATACAATTATCTACAGTAATTACCTCCTTAATCCACTTAATATGCTTAATGAGCTTGTAAGGTTATATATATACACTTGGTA
>CATIWO010061802.1:0-15212 GCA_949673435.1 Macaranga tanarius | reverse complement strand
CATCATATTTACACACATGATGAATGTGATTTGAATGTGAGATTCATGATATGATTTGATTGTAAAGATGAATCGGGCATGAATGTGTGAACTCATAAAATATTATGAATTTGATTATGAATACCAAATTTATTGTTGAATGAGATAATATATGATTGGATGATGAAAGTTGATGAAATAATGAATATAAATACATTGGGCTTATTAATGAGTTTAAGTATGTGATAGAATGTTCAGATATAAATGATAGATGTGGATGCTCTTTAAGTGTGAATGATTGATATTATGAGTTGATGAATGATTTAGTATACTTAGCATGTATTGTGGTAGCTTGATTTGAGTTGACATCACCACCCAATTCAAGGGCATTTTTGTTAATTCATATAAATGAATTAAGTCTAGATGTATTATAAAATTGTAGCCCTTTGAAATAGCTTTCCATAGCTTTTTGAATCCATTGAATCCGAGTTTAGTAGAGGGAGTTATAGCCAAAAGAGTGCGACGTGGTCCGAAGAGTCGAGTTAGGTCGAGTTTCTGTACACCCGTGCCGAGTCGTACCTGTGACTCGGGGTGCTGACTCGGCACGAGTCAGCCCTCCTTTTACATACTGTTGTCTTCATATTTTGACCATAACTTAAGCTATAGATCTCTAAATAAGGCATGGTTTGATGCTACGAAAACTTTAATAAGTCCTCTACAAGTTCCATGTTTTGAGATTGGGTAGAATCTATCTTTAAGATTCTCAAAATAAGCTTGACATTTTATTGCTCACTTGCTCTTTCTGCATTTGGTGTCTTGTATGCACTCAATGTAGTGCCAATGGTTATGGAACTTCATGGTGATTACTTGTGGACTTACTAAAGGATTGTAAGGCTATTTTATGACCTTGAGAATGTGTCTTATACATTGGATTTTTATAGTTAATAAATCTATTATCGTGAATTTACTATTTGTATATAAATGTTTAGTAATTGCTTACTGAGTTGCAAGCTCACCCCCCCCCCCCTTTACTGTTGAAATTTTCCAGGAACTCGTTTAGACTTACCTTGAAGCTTGATTTGGAGTCTTAGGTGGGCTGTAACGAGTTGGTGCATTTGTTCTTCATCCTGCATATCATGTCGGCATATTTGTATGTCTATTGTATAAATATTGTCATATGTACATGTATGTGATATAATAAGCAATGTATGCTCATATGAGAATTTGTATATATATTACAAATGAGTACAATTGAGTAAAAAATTTTCTTAGGCCACATTTATGGTGGATTGTTGCCACATGTATGATGGTGATTGAGGGCATCACAGCCAGTCTCTGGGTGCAGCCTAGTGTTGTTTTTTTTTATTTCATTTTGACCCCAAATTGATTCCAATTTCTTACAATGACTAAGAATTTCAAGTGTACATTTATACTACACCTTTAAGTAATATTTTATGCTTGATATTAGATCATTACACACTTTGTGTGTAATTTAGTTTGATGTTTACCTTAATTAGTTCTTGAGAAGCTTTATATATAGTGTTGTATTAATAATTGCTTATTGAGTTGCAAGCTCATCTCTTTGCATCCATATTTTTCAAGGCATAGATAGATTAAGCTTGGAGTCTGCATTTGAAAGTGATCTTAGGTAGGCCAAAGGCGAGCTTGGTGCAGTTATACCCATCTCTATTTTCATATGGCATTTTTGTAATGATACTATGTATACATTTTAGTTTGTGTAATGGATAAGTTAAGTAATAGACAATGTATAAGTACATATATATATACATTCTATTTGTAAAAAATTTTCTTATGCCACATGTATAGAATTGTTTGTGGCCATGTGTATGTTGTGTTTGAAGGTGCCACATAGACTCTCTAGCTCCTCTATGAGTCTAATCATAGAGTTCATATAGGCTCCAACATCCTCTCCGTCTCTCATCTTAGCACGGAATAACTGCTTAGATATCTCATACTTGGCGGTCCTACTATGCTCACCGAATAACTTTTGAAGGTGTAGTAGGATTTTCCTTGCATTTATGTACTTCTCATGTTGCCGATGGATCTCGGTGCTCATGGAAGCCCATATAATGCAACATGCTTGCATATCATCGTCTTTCTATTTCTCAAGAGTATCATGCTCCTCTTGGGAAGCATTTTCGGGAAGGGGTCCGGAAAGGTTTTGTTTAATCACATAGAGTATCTTTTCAGAAGCTAAAATAACTTTTAGGTTCCCTAGCCAATCTATGAAATTAGGGCCCATGAGCCTATTATTGTCAAGTATGATGGAAAGTAGGTTTGATGGTCTCATATTATCAAATTCTGCAAAAGGTAACAAAATTGATTAGTTTTATGTCATTGTAATCACCATTAGATTTGGTCTTTAATCATAATGGCCTCCCACTAACTTGGCGAATCCTACACTTCTAAGTAGGAAACAGAAATCCCTTGTTGGATGGATTTCTAGTGGGTAATGGATTTCTTAATAGGCCACTACTATCCCTTAGGTACACATTGCTATTCTTGGAATAATAGTTCTTATTAAGTGGACAACGCTTGTCCATCACATCTCATGTGAGGTTCCATTAATCTAATCCTAATGTTACGGGCCTTAGGTACACCTAGTTATCGTTCATGGGCTTTGGCATTAGTTAGGTTCATACCATTGGATCAGTGAAGTATATGGATTTTAACACTACAAACCTTAGGTACTTCTATTTGCCATTCTTGGCCCATAGTGTATCCATACACCTACATCATCTCATGTTTAACAATAATATTACATGAATCTCTTGGCCTTTATGCACCAATTCATAAAAGTCCAACATTATGCAAGTTATTGCTCCAATGGAGAGACTAGACCTAAATTTGATTTGAAGATTTTTGGGTCTTTAATTAAGGTCTCACTTTGCACATTAGCCATTTTACAATATATATATCTCATACATATATTGCATGCCAATCATTCACAACATACATATCTCATACATATATTGTATGGCATCCTACATCCATCTATATACATATCATATATATGTATATATATAGCATGCCTCAACATACATATCACATATATACATTGAACATGCAAAATGGATGCACAAATAAGAAGTGATCATGGGCCTTTCCTAAGTTTATTCTAACACTTAGAATAATTTCAAGTGGGCCTATTCCAAGAAAAGCCTTCATTCTATGAGCCTCCTTAGTCACCATTACCATGGGCCTTGATCCATGCCATCAAAGGTTGAATGGGCCACCAAATTGAACACTTCAATTTTCAAGTCATAACTCTTGTGTTTTTTATATTCAATCTTTGGCATACCAAGGTAAATAATTTACATCCTAAATCTATGTAATTAATACTTAATTACATACCAAAAATATTAAAATTAATTATTATTACAAACCATAGGATGTAAACTAAGTCCATGATCATTCATTGTATATATGACAAGCAAATATTTAATAAAATACAACTCTTTCATATTATCATGTATTTCTAAAGTAAAATATATATATATTCGTGAACAGTACCATGAACATTACTGCTATAGTACCGTGAACAGTGTTATTGCTACAGCACTATGAAAATAGACATGTAGATACTCATGTGATGGGTGGATCGAACCGTGACGTAAGATTTATGATTGCATGAAAATTCACTTTTATTAATAATCACAATCTTGGACATAATTGTGCAAATAGTTCTTTGACCTAAGGTATCACAGTTATCCACATATGGTTGGTTAAAATTTATTACCGTTTACATACTTGTGCTAGCCACGTATAGGTATCTGGCATATGGTGGCTTTAGTTGGTTATATATAGAGATGAGTGATCGACCAAGATGAAATTTATTACCTGGAGTGAATCAGGATAAGATCCTATGCTATCTAAGTTATTCTTGATGAATAAGTACCTGGCCAGGTCAAACTCGACTTACTCGAAAAGAGTTTCGGTGCTAGAAAAGAGTTTATAGTAGTAGTTAGGGGTGGCCACGGTTCATGAACCGGCCGGTTCTGGTTCGGAACCACCTGTTCATGGTTCGACCTAAGGTGGAACCGAACTGGAACCGGCTTAACCTCGGTTCCAATTTTTTGGTTCGGTTTTTACGCACTGTAAAAAAGTTGTATTATTTTAGAAAATAAAATATACCACGAGTAAGAGAAAATTATGTAGAATTTTATAAAGAGTTGTAACTTGCATTTTTTTTGAATTTTTGGCATAATTTGTTTTTTTCATAAAATGAACCAGAACCGGAACCGTCGGTTCATGGTTTTAGAATGGTGGAACCGACCCTGACCCGGTCCCACCCTCAGTTCAGAGCCAGTTCAGCCCGGTTCCGGGTTTGACGGGTTCTGGTTCGGTTCTGGGCTGAAACCGGCCTGTGGCCGCCCCTAGTAGTCATTTTTTATTAAGAATTGAACTGAAGATGAGGTCATATGATTGAGGCAATTAGAGTTTGACTAAACCATGACTTTAGCCGATATCGGGATCTTGTAATGAAGGGATATTTAGTGCACGATAATTATATTCTATGGTTATTGTTGATCTACGTATAGTATTCATTTCTAATTGGGTAGTCGTGATATCTATGCTATGGGTCACTCACGACTTATAGGAACTAAATGTGATTAATTGGAATTTCACATTTAGTATGGAAATGTGTTTCTATAATATTAAGTATTAATATTATTTCTCATTACCATTTAGACTTGAACCTAGTAAGTCACACACACGAGTTGCACATTTGAAGATTAATATTAATTTAATTATTAATTAAAGAGTTTAATTGATTAATTGAATTAGATTTGCGCGTATGCAGGGATCTAGCATATTCCAAAATCTAAATTTAAAGATTGGGACTTTATTGCAATTAAATAAATAATAATTTGGACTTGATTTAATATTTGATTTTAAGTTCAAGCACTAAATTAATATTTACCTCCAAGTTTATTTATTTATATATGGCCCATGAGATGGACCATTTATATTAATAGAGATGGACTTAAGATGGGCTTTATTTAAAGAGTTTAAATCAGCCCATTAGTTGTCTTATTTGGTATGGAGTGGGCCTTATCTAAGTGTTAGAGAAGCTCATATGCTCATAACCTTAGCCCAACTCATTAAGGGTTAATGAGGTCAGAGGCTAAGGTTATCCATGTAACCAAACAACATCCACTAACTTAAAAAGCAAAGCCATGCATATAGTTTGAGTGTGAGACACTCAGTCTATCAAGTGCATGTAGTTTGAGTATGAGACATTCAAATTATGATAATGCAAGTGACTTGAGTATGAGACACTCAAGTTATTATTATTATTAAATTGGTTTTTGTTTAAGTTACTGGAGAGTGTAGAGACAACACACTTCTAACATATTTAACATTTTGAGAGTAAATTTGATATTCTTACAAAAGAGAGAAAAGGGTTTAGAGTATCTTTTTTCTTCTTCTTCTTCACGTGTAGAGAATTCAAATATACATAAGGGTTGTGTGCTTTTAAGTCAAAGCCATTGGTGTACAAGAGTTATACAATACCACATTCATTATCCATTGGAGGTTGCACATTTGTTCCATACATTCAAGCTTGGAGGGGCTCTAACAAGCATCTTGGGTCAAAGAAGAGAGGCTTATGGGTAGAGCTTTACTAACCTTGGAGATCTTTCTTATGCAACTTGTTTGTTTTGAGCTAAAGGCTTCACACTTGGGGAGCTTGGAGCTTATAGTTCAATATCAACCAAAGTTTGTTGAGCGTGCTACCAACTAAGGAGTTTTGTAAGTGTTACCAAACTCTTAGTTGATAGGTCTTGTGATATGATGGCATGACTTGGTTATTTATTGTTGAAATATTATTCTTGATGCATATTTTAGCTATGTATTTTCTATGTGATATGATCTATAGGCATGGATAGATTTATATGTTCATACAAAAGTTGCATGTGTTGATGCAAGAGTTGCATGTAATTAAAATTTTAAAATTTTTCATGTTTTTGGTTACCTATAAATCTCATCCCTTTAATAGCCACCTCAGACATCAGGCAAAACTAACAAAATGAGCTATATAGCCATCTTGGGCATCAGGCAAAAATAGATGTAATGAGCTATATAGCCACCTCGGGCGTCATGCAAAAGCTTATAAAATGAGTCATATAGCCACCTCATGCATCAAGTGAGGGTGAATGAAATGAGCCGTATAACCACCTCGAGCGTCAGGCGAGAGCTGATATAATAAGCTATATAGCCACCTCAGGCGTCAGGCGAAAACATGTAATGAGCTATATAGCCATGTTGGGCATCAGGCAAAAACAGATGAATGAGCCATATAGCCACCTCAAGCATCATGCAAAAGCTGATGAAACGAGTCATATAGCCACCTCGGGCATCAGGCGAGGGTGAATAAAATGAGTCATATTACCACCTTAGGCGTCAGGCGAAAGCTGATGTAATGAGCCATATAGCCATCTCGGGCATCAGGCAAAAATATATGCAATGAGCCATATAGTCATCTTAGGCGTCAGGCAAAAACAGATGTAATGAGTCATATAGCCTCCTCAAACATCAGACAAAAGCTAATAAAATGAACCATTTAGCTACCTTAGGCATCGGGCGAGGGTGAATGAAATGAGCCATATAGTCACCTCAGGCATCAAGCGAGATATCATTTCTCAAAGGACTTTACAAAGTGACTGTTAACTTTTTACAAATAACAGAGCTGATGTATATGTGATCATAATCTTTAAAAGCTTTTAAAAAGTGACTTTAACAAATATGACCTCGTGTGATGTGAAAAAATGCATTATTTTATGCATGTATGAGATCCAAAAGTAATTTTTGCAAAACAGTTTCATGTATGCATAATTATTTAAATGACTTTATGTACCGATTACCAAATGCCTCTTCAGTCTATCACGGACTGCTATTAAGGCCAGTATTATTGAAAACAAAAATTGAGACCCTCTAATAACTGAATTGGAATGATGATAATAATAAATGCCCTTATTTAGTTGCACTTTGAAAATGCTTCACTGGTGCAAGACCGTCATGATCATGCTTGATGTGAAAGAGATACTCTATTTGCCCCCCAATAAGACTCTATTGCCTTTAAAGCTCATATGATTGCCCCCCTTATTGAAATTGCAACCAATTTTATTTTATATCTCCTCTTTTACCTATGTTGCCCTCTTTTGAAAGTTTTTGAACCTAGCTGGGTCTTTCATTCTTTTTATTTTATTTTTTCCCTCTTTTACCTAGATCGCTCCCTTTTAGGGTTTTCAACCTAGCTGGATGGTTGCAAAGTTATACTGATGATTAACTACTGTTTTTGCCATGCTTGCTACTAGCTTGTCTGATGTTTGTGTTGCCACTTTAGCTGCTGATCATATGAATTTACTGTTGATCTATGTCTAACACTTCATGTGCTAATATCATGTTAATCATGCCCATTTTATATGGTTACTCATTCGTTATCACTATGTACACTATATTATATCTATTATTGACCAGCCTTTTGCAGTTTTTCTGGCTAACTATTTTTTGAACTCATAATTGAAGGAAATTTTATTTTGATCATTTGGAATTGGCATCATTGGCGATTGGAAACAATTTATGAAAGTGGGTACTGAAAGATAAATATGGTTAGTTATTCAAGTATGGGCGGTATGGATAGGGATTTTTCTCTTTTTTTTATTTCTCCTCCTTCTTCTAGCTTTTTCTTTTTCTTTCCTTGTTTTTCTTTCTTTTTCTTTTTATTTTTTAATGTTTCTCACTCTCATTCAAGTATAATATAGCGTGCACAATCATAAAAAATTCATAATCATATAAACCAGGCAATCTGATATTTATTAGCACAAAAATGAAAAAGTTGAAGCTAAATATTGTTCTGAGTTATTACAGCCATAAGAGACAACAATGATAATCATTCATGAATGCTCAGCTTCAAGTCGGCTTCAATCTCCACTCCAAAACGGTACAACTCTTCAAAATTCCTTATGCCCATGTTCTTTAACTTATTAGTAATAGGTGGGATGCAAGCTTTTGCAGTTATGAGCAATTGATCTGATTCTCTAGGTCTATGCTTCATCTGGGCTAACTTTCCTCTCCATCTAGTCAGAAAACTCATGAAGGATTCATTAGGTCCTTGCCTTATATTCTGTAACTTTTGAAGAGAGACTTCAAACTGAGCATTCAGCCTGTACTACTTGATAAAATTGAACACAGCTCTTTCCAATTCTATTGAACATGTGCATCTAAGGTATAGTACCACTTAACAGCAACTTCTATCAATGACATCAAAAATTCTTTAATAATTTATTCCTTAATCAGTCTAGTGGGCTTTATAAAAGTAACATACTGTCAGAGATGAAGGTGAGGGTCGTTTATCCCATCATACTTCTTGATATTTAAAAACTTGAACTTCGGGGGCAGTGGTTCATCTTCCTCCAGATCCAGGTCTGTAAAGTCATAGTTAAGCCCATGCTTCTTTATTACAGCTTGCAGCTGATCCATTTGCTTCTTCATATCTTTCACCCATTATAGTTCAGCCAAATATTTTAATTTTTCCTTAAGGGGTTCACCAACAATGGTTCTGGTTTCAAAATCTTCTTTATTAATGGGCCTTTTTCTGGTATCTTAGCAATCATATCTTCGCACATTTTTCGTATTCATCCCTGAATTCCTTCAGAATCTCTTGCCTCAAAGATTTTAGATCAAAGTTGGAGAGTCCCGATATTCTGTTTTCTTTTTTTATGGTCTTAAGTGATTATCT
The DNA here is from genome assembly GCA_949673435.1 of Macaranga tanarius. Taxonomy (NCBI): domain Eukaryota; kingdom Viridiplantae; phylum Streptophyta; class Magnoliopsida; order Malpighiales; family Euphorbiaceae; genus Macaranga; species Macaranga tanarius. The sequence goes on along the minus strand of CATIWO010061802.1, from coordinate 6,469 downwards.
AGATTCTTGATATTGGTGGGTCAAATTACCCTTGACTTGCTTCTAAATAAAATAGACTTTTAGCTGTTAATAAATGAATTAAAAAAAAAAACAAAATGAGTAATATGTATGCATAAAATGCATGTTATTTACAATTATTTACAATCAAAAAGAATACAAATAAGTGACCAACGTGAACTTTCCAACCTTATTCCTCCCACACACGTGTTCAATGGCGAGTCTCTTATCCTAGGATTTTTTGTTTGGGTTTTGATTATCATCAGGGGATAATAAAACCAACATTCATGCAAATCTCTTGAAACGATAACAATAAACAAGTAGCAAATCTTACAAATAAAACTAAAGTCCAATAGAACAGGCCATAATAGGGTGGTAGGGCCTAACCTAAAATAGTACATTATTATTAGGCTCGAGCTTTATTAATAAGACTATTATATGGTATCAAACATATGCATTTTGGGAAAAACTTAGGGGAAGTTGCTAGGCCACTATATGAGCTGGGTCTAATGTAAAGTCGAAGGCTCCCACAGCTTCATACTTTCTTTTCGTCTCCCCACTCAAGGGTCCGAATAACATGCTCAATTATACTCTACTGTGAGTGACAATAGCTACATACTCTACCACTAGGTTTGAATGAAACACAGGCAGCAGAACAAAAACTACCATTTAGTTATTTGGGACTGAGTGCACAGTATGTGAAAAGGTGTTATGAATGCAAAAAAATAACCAAATAATTAAAAAAATAAAACACGAAACACTGAAATCAGTTTCTGTATCCCTAGTGAAGTTGCCACTATAGGTAGCGGGGTTCAGCGTGCGCCCAAGTGTTCGGTGATTTCAGCATTGTGCGGACTCAGGGCCCACTAGGAATACAACCACGAGCCTTTTGTTCTTAGGCCAAAAATAGGAGTCACCACCTGGTGAAATTTGAGACACTTTTATAGCAACTGTATTCTATGGATGGAGCCCAGCAGCCTTCCTTAGAGATTGGGTCTGGAAACTAGGTATGGGCTTTTGGAATACCCACCCGACCTTGCGATCAGCCTCTGTTTGTGTTTCATGATTTATTATTTTTAATTATTTAATTATTTATTTAATTATATATAAATTGCAATTGCGTAATTATAAATTGTAATTGCCTTCAAATAAATTTCAAATTTTACAATTAGGTCCAAATTGGTTACTTAATCCATTTTACATGCAATTATTTTGATTTATCACAATGCACATCCACACCTCATCACATTCATCCAAAAATAGCAACAAAAACAAAATAAATAAATAAATAAATACATATAAAGAAATAGGAAGGAGAAATGATACAACCCTTTTACATACAAGATAAAATAAAAATAAATAAATAAATAAACCACAATTAAATTAGCCTAAAACTAATATTAAATTTTAGTAACTCGGAAGCTACTAATTATTTGGACCTGTAAGAAATTGTGATTAATTTGCCCAAAAATCTACAAAAAAAAAAAGAAAATGGTTAGTATGCAATAATTAAATCTTAACTATACTAAAAATACACAAAAAAATATTTTAAAATACAGTCTGGAGGCCATTTAGACTATATAGAGGTGGCGTCTTAGTGATGAGGTGCTGCCTTATCATGATGAGGCGACCAAGCCATTGCCTATAAAGGCAGAAGCAGCGCCTCTTCGGTAAGGCTCACCTCTGTATACACAGGCAAGGATAGAAACGACGGCCAAATTCACTCTAGAACGCTGTAATCAATTCAATTCAGAAAAGAAATAATATAAAGGTTTTCTGTAACACCCGTCTTTTAAACTACGAAATCTTGTCATATGCATTATCTTTTATACATAGTCTAATGCTGGATTCCATTTAAGTGGAATATATGTAAGACTGTAGAGAGGAACCTATTTGTAAAGAAAGTTAGGAGTGGATTGTCATAATTAGGAAGTTATGAGTTATTATGTAATAATCTCATTTCATTAAGGAGAGGGATAAATATTGTGGTGATATTTGATGATAATTATCTAAATGTTTATTTTTATTCTTTATTAATAAGATATGTTCTAATTATATATTAAATGGGGAGGACACCTAAGGGGGTAAATGGGTGTGTTCGATTGGGTGTGTGTGTATATGTATATATGTATGTTTGTGTGAGAGTAGAGAGTGTAGAGAATAAGAAGAAGAGGGAATTTTTTATAGCCTTGGGAGATTTTGATTTTTCTCTACTCATCTATCAATAATTTTGGGAAGCTTAAGGGGATCTGTTAGCCATTGGAGCATTATTTAGTAAGTCTTATATGCATTTATGTTAATTGAAGTCAAGTTTGGATTGTTGCAATTCGGGTTATGTTTTCATGTTGCATTAGGTCTAATATTTTTATCATATCTTAAGTTATAGAGCTTTGATTTGAGCAAGGTTGGATGTTCTAGAAACTTTCGAGAGTTTCCTACAACTTTTATATTTTGACCTTGAGCTGAAATTGCTATTAAGATGGTCTGGAAAAGCTTAATATTTTCTTGCTCTTGTTGTCAGCCCTATTTTACCCAATTTTAATCAAAAATCCATAATAAATTCTACATATATCTAATTTGAGTAATTCTAATTAGAATTATTAGTAAACTCATATGACTAGCTTTAGTATTATTTTCATAGTCATTGGACTTGTGTGGGCATCATATGGCTATATTAAACTTGTAGTATTTAATTGTATCTAGTTGAATTTGGTGCAAGTTTAATGGTTATTTTGGGAGATTGATGAATGACTATATGTAGGGGTTAATAAAGGGAAAGAAGGCACTTATAATTAAAAGAAATACCTTTTTTAAAGTTGGGAGCACTTGGAGGTAAGTAATTATTAATATATGTTATATACATATGTTAAACTCTTATGTGTACAATAGTATACATAGTTGGTTTAATCTAGTGAAAATGTGTATATTTATGGATAGTATGTGAAATAAGCTTCTACCTTTTTGTATATTAGTAATGTGAGGATTTGTTGGCAATTGGTGATATGTGTGTATATTATGGTATATTGTTGGTATATGGTTGGTTTACTTTTAGTATATTTTCAGTTTATAATCTATGATTTTAGTATACTTTTGGTATATGAATGGTATATTTTCCGTTTATAATTGTGTATGTTAAATAAAATGAATATGAGCATTTGGTATATGAATGGTATATTTTCCATTTATAATTGTGTATGTTAAATGTGATTAATATGAGCATGGATGGAATAATGGTGAAATATTGTATGGTGAATTATTGAGATGCAATTTTATTGAATTATATTGTGTTATGCTATTATGTTTCACAAGAAGGTGAAATATGTGAGGATGTGTAATTGTGAGATGGGCAAGCTGAACCGGGCATATAGCTACCCATGATTGATATGTGAGAAGTGAGATTGAGCCGGGTGGATAGTCTCACTAAATGGCCATATAAATGAGATTATGATTATGAGATGGGTAAGCTGAGCCGGGCGTATAGCTACCTATAAATGATATGTATGAAGTGAAACTGAGTCGGGCAAATAGTCTCACTAAATGGCCATTTAATTGATATTAAAATTTTAAGAAATATAGCCAATGAGGCTAAGTGTGAGGTATTTATGTGAAAACCGAATAATGAACCGTAAGAATGAAATATGAATGTGTGAATTCTTAAATATTGTGGATTTGGTTATGAATACTAAATATATTGTTAAATGTGAGTATGTAGATATTAATGGGTGTGGTGGTTATATATGTACTTTGAATGTATGCTTTTGAATGAGATAATATATGAATGGGTGATGGAAGTTGTTAAAATTATGAATATAGATGCTTTAAGCTTGTGTTTGATTGATAATCATGTGTTAGTGAATGAGTTTGTGATGTGTGGTATGTTTATGAAGTGTTTTTAAGCTTGATTTGAGATATGTTCAAGTATGGATTGGATTGCAAAGCTTTAGGATAGCCAAAATGAAGTTTTGGCCAAGCTTGGGTTGCTCACGGTCTGCTCACAACCATGAGGAAGCAACCATGAGCACCCCAAGCCATTTTGCATAGTAATGGCTCCTTCTATGGCTGCTCACAGTCTGGCTCATGACCGTGAGGAGGCTGCTCAGAGTCGTGAGCAAGCTCCTCATGACCGTGAGGATCCCGGGTCGTTCATTTGGACTCCCGTATGCACTCAATGTAGTGCTAATGGTTATAGAACTTCATGGAGATTATATGTAGACTTATTAGAGGATTAGTAGACTATTTTATTACCTTGAGAGTGTGTCTTATATACTAGATTTTATATTAAATTAATTCATTTATATTGAGTTGCTATATTGTACAATTGTATTAGTAGTTGCTTATTGAGTTGTAAGCTCATGCCTTTATGTTGAAATTTTTCAAGACTCAATTAGACTAGAGTGTGAAGCTTGCATTAGAGTCTTAGGTGGGCCGAAACGAGATTGGTGTAACTAACCTTCATCCTGCATATCATGTGGCATTTTATTAAATGACATTATGTGTACAAGATACTCTTATGTAAACAATGTGTGGAATGATTAATTTGAATGCACATATGAGTAATTGTTTATATATTATGAGTACATTTAAAGAAAGTTTCTCTTATACCACGTGTGTTTGTTTGATGGTGGCCACGTGTATGGTGGCAGTTGTGGGCGTCACATTTTTAGAGTACAAATTGTTAATCCACACTCTATAAAACCACAATTAATGAGCTATTCTTTCACTAATAACAATGAAATCATAGTAAATAGTAAAATCAATTCAAAACAAAATCTGGTTTTTATAATCAATTGAAACCATCTAACATGTAGTGGATAATTAACAAAATGTCTTGAAGGTAACTAAAGTCATTAAAACATGAAATAAATAAAAATAAAAAGGGAAAAAAAGAAAAGGTTTCAAAGGTTACTGTGAAAGTGGTTTGCCCTCATAAATTCCTCCAGCAACAAGCAGGAACTCCCAACAGTGCAGAGCCAAATCTTTAAGCCCTTTCCGAATATCACAATCTCTTTGGCCCCCTCTTCTGTCAACTTTCTTCATTTCTTTTTCTTTTTTTCCTCTCTGTGCCTATTCTTTTTTGTATTCTTTTTTTGAATGTTCCTTTTTTTAATTCTTTTGCTACCTTTTTTTTAACGTCCCAAAACTCCCCCCTCTTCTTTTAATTTTCTCTCTTTTATACTTTTTTCCACTTCCTCTCTTCCTCTTCTTTGCCACTTCTTTCCCCTGTTTAAATTTTTTTTTGGCAGACTGCACTGAGGCACCGCCTCAGTAATCAAGCTACCACCTTAGTGCACTAAGAGACTGCCTCAGTGATGAGACGACCGCCTTAGTGATGAGGCGACCGCCTTAGTGATGAGACAAAATCCATCAGAAGACTTAACTCCAAGAATATACACTGCATTACCCATATCTTTCATCTCAAAATTGGACGACAACCAATTTTTGATGTCCTTAAGGTATTTAACATTATTTCCAGCTATAAGTATGTCATCAACATATAATGTCATAATAACAAATTTACTTCCAGAGCTTTTAGAATACACACAGTGATCTTCATCTATCATAACAAAGTTATTTGAAACAACCGCATTATGAAACTGAATATACCACTGTCTAGAAGACTGTTTAAGGCCATAGATTGATCTCAACAATCTGCAAACCTTTTGTTCGCTGCCTTTTTATTTGAAACCTACTAGTTGTTGCATATAAATTTATTCATCCAATTCTCTATTGAGAAAAGCAGTCTTTACATCCATTTGATGTAACTCTAGGTCTAAATTTGCCACTATAGCCAGAATTAACCTTATGGACGTAAATCTCACAACAGGAGAGAAAGTCTCCTCATAGTCAATCTCTTCTTGTTGTGTATAACCCTTTGCTACTAGGCACGCCTTGTATCTTTCGATACTTCCATCAGCCTTTTGCTTAATTTTGAGAACCCACTTGTTCCCAATTGTTTTGCGTCCTTTTGGCAGATCAACCAATTCCCAAACATGATTTGATCTTATGGATGCCATTTTTTCTTACATTGCTTTAATCCATTCTCCTTTGGCTGGACATGAAAAAGCTTCAGACACATTCCTTGGCTCATCATCTTCTTGTAGATCAACTAAAAGAGCTTGACTTATACCATCAGATCGATATCTTTTAGGTATATTACTCTTTCTTTATGATCTTCGCAAATCAGAATCTTGATAAACATGCCTCATATATTCATCATAATTCAGAATGCTCCCACTTGGTTCAAATTCCATGCTCCCAATGGAGTCAGGAATTATACTCCCACTTAACTCAAGATCATGAACATTCGTATCAATTGATGGTAGAAGATCATTATCTTCTTCCTCTAGATTTCTCCCACTCGAATGGAGTAATCTTTGAGTGTCCATTTTTTGGGTCTCATAGAGAGTAAAGTTTTAACCTACATCGTCCAACTTAGGAAATTCATTCTCAATGAATATGACTTATTGTGATT
>CATIWO010061800.1:0-10345 GCA_949673435.1 Macaranga tanarius | reverse complement strand
TGCCAATTAAACGTGACGTGTTTGGGTTTGTAGTTTTGACATGATTAGTTAAACGTGTCGTGTTCGGGTTAGCCATTTCTGTGTTATTATCGTGTCTTGACACGACCCGTTTATGACACGATGACACGAATTGCCAGCCCTAAGTACAGGTGTAGTAGTGAGGGCTTCCTTCAACCTCTCAAAACTACGTTGGCCTAATTTATTCCATCGAAAAGGAACATTCTTTTTTAATAAATTAGTCAAAGGTCTAGCAACTGTAGAGAAATCTTTCACAAATCTTCTGTAATACCCAGCTAATCCCAAGAAACTTTAAATTTCTATCATATTTCTGGGCAGTTCCCACTCTAGGATCACTTTAATCTTTGATGGATCTGGCTTTACTCCTTCCTTAGACACTATATGCCTAAGAAATGTAATTTTTTCCACCCAGAATTCACATTTACTGAATTAAGCATACAACTGTTTCTTCCGTAAAAGCTATTTGAAGATGCTTTTCATGTTCTTCTCGACTTAAAGAGTAAATGAGTATGTCATCAATAAATACAATAACAAACTGGTATAAATACGGCTGAAAAATTTTATTCATTAAGGACATAAAAGCTACTGGTACGTTGGTCAGTCCAAACGGCATCACAAGAAATTCAAAATGCCCATATCTGGTTTTAAATGTAGTCTTGGGAATAGAAGATTCTGCTACCCGAATTTACTAATAACCAGATCTTAGATCAATCTTTGAAAATATGAAAGCATCCTTTAGCTGATTAAGCAAATCATCAATTCTTGGTAAAGGATATTTATTCTTCATTGTTATTCTGTTCAACTGCCTATAGTCAATAGATAATCTCATACTTCCATTTTTCTTTTTCACAAATAACACTGGCGCTCTCCACGGTGAAATGCTTGGCTTAATGAATCCTTTTTGCTAGCAGTTTCTCTAGTTGCTTTTTCAATTCCTTCAACTCTAATGGTGCCATCTTGTATGGTGCAATTGATATTGGAGTTATTCCTAGTACAGTCTCAATTTTAAAATCCACTTCTCAATGTGGTTTCAATCCCGATAACTCATCTAAAAATTCTTTAACAGTAGGTACATCCAATACTCTCGGACTAATCTTTAATGTATCAATGATGTTGGCCAAATATGCTTCACACTCATCTCTAATCAGTTGAAAAGCTATAGTGGCCAAAATCAAACAAGAAGGAATGGTTTTCCTCTCTCCCACTAACACTATCTTTTATTGCCCCAAAGTCTCAATGGCCACTTTTTTGGTATAACAATTCACAACAGCACGATGCTTGGATAGCTAATCTATACTTAAAATGACATCAAATTCTTCTAGATTGATCACTAATAAATCAACATGTAAAATCCTACCCTCTATTTCTATAGGACGGGCTCTAATTACCATATTAACAATCACCATACCCCAGAAGGTATAGACATACATATATTTATCCTAATGGTTCAATGGTACCATGAACTTTCAATGTGAACTTATAGGCTGTAAATGAGCAGGTGGAGCTAAGGTCTATTAAAATAAATGCAGTATGATCAAGGATCGTAAATATACCCATGACCACATCCGGTGCAGTTAGAGCTTCTTTCCTCGTAATGGCATACACCCTAGCGTGACTTTGAACTTGTCCAATTAATCCAGTCGGTGCAGAAGTGCCAACTTCACTCCCTCTTCCATGACCTTTTCCTCGACCAATCTGAAGAGTATTTTCTCCCGTACTACTTTACCCCATCATCTGAGGTCTTTTAGCATTCTTTCTTACTGGATAATTTTTGATAATGTGCCCCGGTCATCTATAATAATAACATACAATTACTCAAGATCCCCAACATTTTCCAGAATAGAATCTGCCATACTTATTGCATGTAGATGCAGATACACTGCTCATCAATCTACCTCTTCCTCCATCTCTTCGATTAACAGGTCTTCCTAATCCTCTATCGGAAATACTCCCTGTTGATTGAGTAGGTCAACTTGACTCTCGTCCTAGAAAATTGCTTTGTTGGAAACTAAAACCTCTAAAGGATGATCCTCTACCAGTTTTAAATGAAGAGGTAAACACACTAGTATTCTTATTCTTTTTGGATTTCAAAGCATTCCTTTCCAGAATAATTTCCTCCGCTCGGATTACTGTCTCCAATAATTCTCTTTACGTAGGTGGCTTCACTACTATCTTCTCTCATATCTCTAGGTTCAACCCTCTCTCAAACTTGTTCCTCTTAAGTTCATCAGTAGCTACCTCTTCAGGTGCGTACTTTGATAGCCTTATGAATTAGACTTTATAATCAGCCACCGATAACTCCTCTTGCTTTAAGTGAAGGAATTCAAGCTTTTTCTTGTCCTTGTACACAGTCAGCATATATTTTTCAGTGAATGCTTATAAGAAATTTACCCAAGTAATCATCATTGGCACATTTCTGCTTCCCAGCGTATCCCACCAATCTAAGGCATCTTGTTCAAATAACGACATCGCATAGCTTACTCTCTTTTCAGAGGTACAATCAAATCGATTTAACACTCTTTTGGTACTCCTCAACCATTCTTCAGCCACTATTAGGTCAGTGGTTCCTGCAAAGGCTTTAGCACTTTGCTTCCTGATCTTCTTAAAGTTCTCATCAAGAGTGCTTTCATTCGGTGTTTAAGCCATGTCTTGTATAGCTTGCACAAACTTTTGCATAAATGGCGGGTAAAGAGCTTGTGGAGGAGAAGGTTGGGATTGGGATTGTGAATATTCACCTAATGCATGCATAAGCACTTGCCTATGAATTGACTTAGACGACTCATCCGGGCCAATAGGAAGTGCTTGGTGTTCTTCCATCCTGAGATATGCAACGCACATTAACTATATGTCATCTCTGACTTATGCATGATTTATCATGAATGCAACATATTTTCATGTCCTGAGGCAATCTAATTCTCGCTCTGATACCACTAAATGTGAGACCCGTAACACTAGGCCTCAATCGAATCCTAATACATATCCCAAAGAATATACTCAATTATAATATAAGCATAAATACATTATGCCCTGCACATTTAATAATTAACACACATCACGTATATACAAGTATTGAAAACAATTGAATAATTAAAAGCATAAGTTTTTTTTATAGGTGGTCTGCGCTAGGGAACTGGCACTCGCTAGTGGCTGGAAGTAGCTAGGGAGACTGGCGATCTCTAGTCACTGGTGCTCGCCAGTGGTTAGAGGCAGCCCATCCCATGCTCTGAAAAAACCTGCTTAAAATATAACCTATTTTGCATAGCACACATACATCATACTTTATGAATAATACTTTCACATATATTGCATACTTACTCATCCACATAATACACAAAAGTTAGCATAATTACAATCATGTACATGAGCTTCCCACTCTTAATTCTCATATGCACATACATAGTGCAATTCCAACATTACATTACATATGGAAAAGTATTCATAACATAAACACAAAATGCAAATGGTGCATGACAAATGAGGATGGAGGATGATATCACTAAGCACACCTTGAGCCACCGGAATTTACTATCTATGCAAGCTTCTAGCTCTTTCTAACTACTTCTTGAAAAATAGTTGCAAAGGCGTGAGCTTGCTACTTAATAAAAAATTACCAACCATACATATATCACTTCTCAATAACTAATTAAGTGATAATATAACAAGAGTTTTATAGACTAGGATCAAACATGAATTATACCTTTAATTCCAACACATACCAATCATATATAGAACTTATGTTAAACATATACCAAAAGTATACATAATATATACCAAATATATAAGCAAGGTATACAAGCTCAACTTATGTGTTAAAACATTCTTAATACATATCACAACCATATCAATTAACAATCACATATCATCATGCAACCAAAACTCATTTATTCATATCTCAACATCACAGTTTGGTATCCGGTCGGAACCATTTCACATGCACATTTCTCACAAGTGGTCATATACTGAGACTATCTACACAGCTCAGTCCCAATTCTTACATCCTCACATCCTCACATATAAATTATTGGGTAGCTATACGTCCGGCTCAGCTTGCCCAACTCACAATTTGTATTTTCACATGTGACCACTACTGAGACTATCTGCCCTGCTCAGTCCTAGATTTCACAATCAATGGAGGACATCCACCTAGCTCAGCCCCACTATCATACATATTCCTCACAATCATCATCATCATCAATCAATCCATATACACATACAAAATTCACATTTCAATAGCTATAGTCACTTCTCACCTCATTCAATCAATCAATTCAACACAATTCAACATTTTACTTCATACTATATTCAATTATAATTCATACATCTTCACAATATATATATATATATATATATATATATATATATATCATTTCAAACCACATCACAAAACTTGACTCATTTATTCATAGCACATAATTCTTTTATTCAAGAGAATTAATATATATATATATACATTATATTAATAATTACTTACACAAAAATGCTTCCAACTCCTTCAAAAGTAAAGCTCTCCTAGTGATTTATATCTCCTCTATCCTTGTCAATGGCTACACATAACTACACATCAATTCCACATAACAAGTATGACTCTTGCATCTAACTCAACCAAATACAACTTGATGTTCAAGGCTCCATGCATCCAAATAATTCACATATAGGTCCAAAAATCATGAATTTAATACTAAAGATAGTAATATGAGTCTACTAATAATTCTAATTAGAATTACTCAAATCAGACATGTATGGAATTAAATATGAATTTTTGATTAAATCTGAAAAAAACAGAGCTGACAGCAAGAGTAAGAAAATGTGTTGTAGAGGACTCTTTGAAGTTTCTAGAGCATCTAACCTTGCTCAAATCAGATCTCTACAACTCAAGATATGGTCAACATACTAAGACTAATGCACATGGAAAACAGAACACGAGTTTCACAATAATAAAATCTAACTCAATTAACCAAAAATAAATGCACGGCTTACCAAAATGATACTCTAACAACTTATGAATCTTCTACAGCTCACCAAAATCTTTGCTAGATGTGTAGAGAATAATCTAAATCTCTTAAAGCCATAAAAAATTCTCTCTTCTTCTTCCTCTCTGCAATTCTCTACATATACATACACATATATACATACAAATAAATGTACTAATCACAATTCAATAAATTCCTTAGGCCCCTTAATTAATGCTAAATTGTCACTTAAATAAAATAATACCAATAATCTTAATAAATATACATAAAAATCACCATTATATCTCTCTATCCCCTTAATAAACTAGAATTATTATATAATAACCTACAACTTTCTATTGTGACAAATTAGTCCAAACTTTCTTAACAAATAGGTCCCTCTCTACCAACATGCATATACCAAACTTAAATATAATCCATGACTCTACTCTATATGTCATGAAAATATAATGCATGAACAGTGCATCTAAGATGTGGGTGTTTCACCGCATACGCAAATACACGATTAAAAGTACTAGATGGATAAAAATGTAGACTAAATACCAAGTACGAAAGAATTTTCACTAAAAAAAGAAACGTACCCATCATCATGATAGCAAATAAGCTACCGAAAAGAGTAAGAAAGAAAGGGCCCTTTCAAGATAGGTTCATGCACTTACCTTTTAACACTAACATACAAAATATACACCAAGAAAGAATCATTGCAACTCTATGGGGGTGTATCAAAAGAAGATTGATAAAAAAATATAGAACTACAATAAATACAAGGAAAATCGAATTATGACATGCACATCAAATATAACCACGCGTGGGCAGACTAATTTAAACTCAAAAAAATAAAAAACAAATAAGAAACAATCACACAACACCTAATCACTTATGAAGAACAAAAAATAAAAATAAATTTTATACAAGACACAAACAAAAAAGATAATAACTTAAGATTAGAAGCAATCGCAGAGGAACAAACCATAGAGGGCGAGCATTTGTCATTAATCAACTATGCAATCATACCACTAAAAAAATAAAAAATCCATAAAAAAATAGGAAATCATCCAACTCTTGAAAAGAAAAAAAAAGGGGACAATGTCCTTTTAAAAAGGTCTAAAGAACAACAATAGATAGACTACATCTCTTGGCCAATACTCACCAAAAATATAGAAAAAAATTTAATCCTATCCACCACCTTAACATTAACCCCAATAATAAATGAACAGTTATAAGAATGTGAGAACTATAAACAGTGGAGAGAATAAGACATCATGTGGAAACTAAACCTAGGACCAAAAGAAGACAAAGTCTTTATCAATGAGACGAGCAAGACTAGACTTCTAATAATTTTATTTTGTATAAGAGGAAATATTATTTGTTGTGGAGAATTAGATGGTCTTGTTTGTTTTTGTCTGAGAATCGGATGGTCGTGTTAGAAAATCGGATGCAAAAAAAGAAAAAACCACTCAGGAAACCCAAAAAATCAACTGATTTACCGCCGTTTATAAAAAAAACTTTTCATCACCTCTTGTTTAACCACTTCTTTCACGTTGGGATTTAATGTCCCTTAATGCTCAATGGAAGGTTTATAACCCTCCTTTATGTGTATCCTATGCATGCAAAAACTGGGGCTAATCCCCTTCAAATCATTAATAGTTTAACAAATGATATTTCTATATTCTCTAACCCTCCTAAGTAACTTTTCCACTTGATCATCATCTAAATGAGTATTAACTATAATTGAAAAAGTAGAATTAGGTCCAAGGAAGGCGTACCTCAAGTCAAAAGAAAGTTGCTTAAGCTAAACTTTTAGTGCATCTTTTTCATTTAAAGAACACACATGGTTTGAGTCATTAGTTAGAGGTTCATACCTTAATGATTTACGCAAGGAAAGCTCAAGATTTGCATTCAAAAGATGAGTATATGCCACCACTTCATGGCTCTCCTTCTCTACCTCAATGTCACGAACTAAGCATGCTTCAAGTGAGTCCTTTGGGAATTATTGTTCAAAAACCCCTTTAACACAACTTTAAATAGTATTAACTTAAAAGCATGAATTCACCATCGAAGGCTGCTTTGTCATTTTGAACACATCAAATTCAACAGTCTATTCTTTAACTTTGAGCTTTATTTTTCCTCTCTTGATGTCAATAATAGCTCTTGCTGTAGCTAAGTAAAGACATCCTAGGATAATAGGAATATGTAAATCCTCTTCCATCTCAAGTATCATAAAATCTTCGGGCATATAGAATTGCCTAACCTTGACTAGCACATCCTCCAATATCCCTACAGGATATATAATGGATCTATCCGCTAACTGTAGTGAGATGGTGGTAGGCTTAGGATCTCCTATGTTTAATTTCCTGTATAGAGAAAAAGGCATTAAACTCACACTAGCTCCAAGATCATATAAAGCTTGACCAAATTTCATTTTACCAATGACACAAGGTATAGTGATACTCTTTGGATCCTTAAGTTTTGGAGGAAGCTTATTTTAGATGACAACACTACATTTCTCATTCATTATAATTGTCTCAAACTCCTCTTATTTCCTTTTTTTAGTGATGATCTCCTTGAGGAATTTTGCATACTTGGGCATTTGAGTGATGGCCTCCAATAGGAGAATAGAGATGTCAAGTCGCTTGAACACATCCAAAACCCTTTTGTATTACTTGTCCAACCCCATATTCTTCACCCTTTGAGGGAAGGATAAATATGGTGGCTTGGCCTTCTTAAGCTCACTCTTTGGCTCTTCCTTATTGTCCTTACTGTTTATTATGTCCAAGTTGGCATCTTCTTGCTCCAAATTTTTATTTTGGGTTTGAACCTCCACTTCAGGCAATTGCTTCCCACTCCTCAGTGTTATTGTCTTCATATGCTCTCTTAGATTTTCAGGTTGACTTAAAAGCTTACCCATTTGGCGAGAGTTAGAAGAACTAGCTTGTGAGGTAATTTAATTCTCTAGCATTTTACTATGGGTCACCAATTGATCCATTCTTGAAGTGAGTTGTCAGATTTCCTCCTATTATTGCTCGAACTTCCTAGTTTTCACTTGGATGAAACTTTCTAACATTACCTCTAAATTTAACTTAGGCTCTTGTTATGGAGGCACATTCCTTTGTTGAAAGCCAGGTGGGGCAGTCTTGTAGCCTTAATTGAAATTCGAGTTTCCCCATTGATTTCCCTATGAAATGTTTGGATGATTTCTCTATCCCGGGTTGTATCTATTGGAGTAAGGATTTTTTTAATACCTTCCATTAAAATTGTTCAAAGCATTAAGTTGTTTAATGGAATGATCTTGAGGAAAGATATTACCTTATTGGCACTCCATAGTAGAATGCCTGCCTCCATATATCTCGCACAACAACACAGACCAAGGATGAGTAGCCATGTTGATCTTTTCCAATTTCTTAATTAGAGAATCGAGTTTGACATTGACTAGGCTCAACCCATCTATCTTATAAACTCCAACTGTGTTTCTTAGTTGATTCCTATCTCCATACCACTGATAATTATTGGATGCTGTTGTCTCAAGAAGGTGGTATGCGTCCTCGGGTGTTTTGCTTATGAATGAATCTTGGGCTGTGGCATTAATGGTAATTTGCATGGACTCGAAGAGGCCTTGGTAGAAGGTTTGAATGAGGAGCCACTTGGGAATTCCATGATGAGGGCATTGCCTTTATAGATCCTTAAAGCGCTCCCATGCTTCATCCAGAGATTCTCCGAGTTATTGTCTGAAACCTATGAGCTCTTGGTGATAATTTATTATCTTGCCTGGAGGAAAGTACTTAGCTAGGAAAGCCTTCAAGAGAAAGTCCCATGAAGTTATGGAATTTGGAGCCAACGATTTCAAACATAATTTTGCCTTGTCCCTCAAAGAGAATGGAAACAATCTCAAGCGAATCGTATCTGTGCTAACTCTATTCATCTTAAAAGTGTTACAAATTTCCAAAAAGGTAGCTAGATGTGTGTTTGGATCCTTACTTCGTAATCCACCAAACTAATATTGCAAGACCATTTGGATGATGGTGGGTTTGATCTCGAAGTTATTAGCTTCGATCATCGGCCTCACAATGCTATTGGGGTTTCCATCCGGATTAGGCATTATGTAATCTTGCAAAGCTCAACCTTATTGTTGAATCACTCTTTCATCCATCTTCTTATCCTTTTCTCTCTTCTCTTTCCAATTTTTCTTGCAATATTTTTTAATTTCC
Source organism: Macaranga tanarius (assembly GCA_949673435.1). Lineage (NCBI taxonomy): Eukaryota > Viridiplantae > Streptophyta > Magnoliopsida > Malpighiales > Euphorbiaceae > Macaranga > Macaranga tanarius. The sequence goes on along the minus strand of CATIWO010061800.1, from coordinate 1,152 downwards.
GGATTTACTTTCTCTAATTCAGGGCTTTATAATCTAGTTTGCATAAACTAAATACGGTACCTAAAAAGAAAAAGCTGAACAAATTAAGCAAAATAAAATAAAATGCTATTCTAATAAAAATAAAAAATGTGCTAATATAAATACTAATTGTTAGTATAGTGATATGCCCCATAGGCAATCTTGTATTATAACATTGTATATTATCCCAAATGGCAATGTAATATTCATGTAAATAAAGTTGTTTATTTATTTGAGTATTTATCCATTAGCATTATGTTAAATAAATATATTATCAAGAGTTGATAATATGAGTGACACATTTATTTAGTACATATTCTATAAACTTGTTCATAGTCGATAAATTAATATACAGATAATATTAATTTGACTATCACCTCTGTCTATTTTCCTTGATTAGTATGTGATACTAATAGTGGGAGGTAGTGAGTCTCATGCTACTTGATATGAGATATCAGAATAGACATGTGGATAGTCAAGAGTTAAGTGGATCGAGCACGGCGTTAGACATGTGATTGTGAGGGTATTCACTTACAGTTAACGATCACTATCTAGATCATAATAGTGCATATAGTCCTTTGACCTGAGGCATCACAATCATCCACATTTAAGTGGTTAGAGTTTGTTACCGCTTACATACCTGTGCTAGCCATGTATGGGTATATGGCGTGTGGTGGCTCTAATCGGTTGAATGTAAGGATGAGTGTTTGTCCAAGATGGGATTTATTGCCTGGAGTGAACTGGGTTAAGGTCCTACTCATATCTAAGTTTATTCTTGATGAATGAGTTCCTGGCCAGGACAAACATAACATACTAGAAAGTGTTTCTAGCGTTTGTTATGTATTATTAAGAATAGAACTTAAGATGAGGTAATATGATGAAGCTAATAGAGTTTGACTGGACCTTGACTCTAGGCTTTATCGGGATCTTCAATGAAAGGATTTTAGTGCACGGTAATTATGATCAGAGGGTTCATATGAATCACAATTTGCATTCATTCCTAATTGGGTAGCTGTGACATCCAATGCTAGGGGTCACTCACAGATTATGAGAACTAAATGTGTATCATTGGGATTTTCACATTTAGGCTTGAAAGGGTTTCAAGTAATATCAAATGTTGATATTATTTTCTCA
>CATIWO010061743.1:0-12349 GCA_949673435.1 Macaranga tanarius | reverse complement strand
ATAAATCATTATTATTACAAATCACATTGTCTCAATGGTTAAACATATATGATTTTTGTTATTAGAATATATATACATACATATATTCCCAAATCCTCTAAGAATTGATAACAATATACAAAATCAATCTCTCTTTCTCATAATCATCTCAATTCTTTTTCTCACAGCCTACACTGGCCGGTTCACATGATCATTCACCAGATCATTCATAATACCTCATATGCATACGGTAAAAACCACAAGGATTCACCCCAAAAGTACCTCTGAATCCCTGCGCTGTCTCAAAGACAGTTATCATTCGAGTGGCTAGCTCCTCTCATATATACATATATTACCAACCCTTACATATCATATATATAATCTTTATATGATTTATAACATTTGTAAGGGTATAATTATATCATTTCAATGTTCATTCACAATATTCACAGAACTTCCGAACCTTGACTTTCTATATGATTTAGTCTCTTTGTCTGAGACTTAGAAATTAGATAATATATATAGGTTCGGATTTATTTAATTCCTTGGTACTTCCATAATTTGGTTTAGATTCATAAATATATATATTTATGGATCGGTTTGGTTCAAGCTCTTAAATATCTTAAAATTATTTACACTGGTTCGACTTGAGTTAAATTAAATTTTTTGGTTCAAAAAAAATAATTTTAGTTCGATTCAGGTAAATCGAATCCGGTTCGGTTCATCATCTTCAACCTGTAGATTTGCAGATTTCTGCGGAAATTCCTTGTTCCAAAACCAAAACTTGAATTTTATCCAACAAAAAGCTCATAAAACACTAGTAGATCATAAATCAAACAACATACATCCTAAAATCATTCCACAAATCTCTAGATCTACAATTAAACTCAATTTCAAAAATGAAAATCTTAATATTCACAATAAATAAAACTCTATAAATTCTTTAGTAAGAAAACCACTCACAATTTTCTTCTACCAATCCAATATTCTTCAATCGATTTTTGTTTTCCTTATTTTTCTCTCCTTTCCTTCTTCCTATCTTCTTCCTTTTCTTCTCAAACCGTAGCCATATTTCTTATTCTGCAGAACCAATAACTTTTCTTCTTTATTTTCACTTTGCTTCTTCACCTTCTTCCTTCTCTATCTTTGATTCATTCTGTCTTTAATTCTTTCATTTACATCCTTACTTTCTCTTCAATTTCATCCTTCCAAACTTTCATTCAATTAAATCAAACCTTATTTCTTACTTAAACATTATTTACTTCCTCACCAAAATAATAAATATTAACTCCCACTGATATTAATTTAATACATGAAAATCAACTCCTTAATTAATAATGGCCGCGACAACCGCGGTATAAAGGTAAATATCGTTATCGACCGATATTCACTGTGAAATAACGTGACAATTGCAATTATTATTTATTTGACTAATTTTTTCATATTTTTATTCAAGTCATAAAAAAGATAAATAAATATGGTCAAATTTTTAACCCGAATACCTGATCTAAGTACATCAAAAAATTAACATAATAAAAAATAAAAACTGTTAAATATTTATATATATACCATATTAAAATATTGCTGAAAAAAATATTTGGACCTCTAAAAATAGATCATGACTTCATTATTAGATTGAAAAATATATGTAGTTGAGTTTATACATACCTAAATTATTTTAAAAAAAAATACAAATAAATATTTAAAATGGAAAAACATATGTCAAAATTTCAATGATAATATATTTGAACTTGTTTATTATTTTTTAAATTATAAAAAAATAACAAATAAATATAGTCAACGAAAAAATTATATAATTCACTTATATATCCCATAATATTCATAAAGCATCTTATGCAAATAATAATGTTGTCCTTTAATTGAATGAATAAATTTTTTATGTCCTCCAAAATCATATCAAACTTTCTTAAAAAAAAAAAACTATATTAAACTAAGATATATAGTTCCTAACACATGGTAACTCTTACACAAGAAGTGAAAAATAAAATCACAAATGAACAATAGCATCTGCCTCCACGGCTCCACCATTACTTTGGAAGCTACTGTCATGCGACGTGAATTAAAGAATCTTTAATGAAAAAATATATTGGTGAAAATAATGGTTTCACGACTCCTGAAAAATTTTAATTATTATTTACATTATCAAAACATGACAAATACATATTTAAATTGTAAAAAAAAAAACAAATAATTATATCAAAATTCTAATGATAGTTTGTTTGACTATTTTTTTATTTAATTAAAATATATAAAAATAAATAAATAAAGTCAACAAATAAATTATATCACTCGTACTAGTATATACTTTATATATGTTATATTAACTGGAAGAGTTTTCAGTGAATACACCAATCAAAAAAAAAAAATCCTTACACAAATGTTACTCTCTCAATTATGGTGCTCATTCATAAACACCCTTTAAAAAAAATTCTTACATAAACACCAATTAAAGTTGAAATCATTATTTATCACTCCACTCTAAGCCTCAACTCTCAAATCTTAAGTCTCATCTCCAATCGGTAAGTTACTGTTTATGTTTATTTTAATTTAATTGTTGTGTTCTTTTATTTATTGTTATAATGTCATTAAGTCAAACTAAGATATTAAGTTGTTGTTTATGTTTATTTAATTTAATTATGTTCTTTTGTTATTAAGTCAACAAATATTCCGTTAGTGACAACTTTATTTTATCAATTTTGAATTATAAAAATGAAGACAAATTTTTATTTGTCCTAATATTTTATTATGACAAAATACATTTAGCTTTTTCTAGGTTATTATGACCAAATTTATTGTGAAATATGTTGAAAATATTTGTCAAAAAAGCAAATTATTATTTTTTATTGCATTCTATGTTTAATATTAAACAATTATTTTTGCAATCATTAAATATATTATTTCTTTTAAATTGGAAAAAAATACTATTCTATTTCTATATTGGACTATATACTTTAAATAATATAGTTAAGGGTGTTACTGAAATTCAATGTATTAACATAAAAAATATCATTCAAAAAATTTTAGTACATTAAAAATAAAAAATATATTAGTGATCAATATTTTCTTCTGTGATTAAAATTTTATATGATATGGTTGAATTTTGAATTTGTATCTTGATAATTATTAAAACAAATATCTTCAAAGTATTAATTTGGAATACATAATTTTTTTATTTTAAATTAAATTGCGAAAATAGTGTTGCTAACTTGTTATTCTCATTTATAATAGAATTATATTTTTGGGTTGGTTTGGCCTATGATGGTCTCCATGTGTATTTATTGATTTTTTTTATTATTTGAATAATATTACATGATGTGACAAATTAATTTTTGTAGCAACACTACATTTTTATTATGACAATATTTCTTGTAGTGAAGTAAATACCTATTGTTAAGATTAATGTAACACATCAACTATAATGTGTCCAATTATAGTTATATTTAGTTTTATTGTATTTTATAGATTTTAATAATAAAATTAAAATTATTTTAGGAAAAAATATAAAATGCCTCAATCAAGCAATAAAGAGCCAGGATCAAAGTCTAGTAGTAACGTGGGATAGAATTTTACCACTCCAACTGGAAAGAAAGGAGAGCTACTTCGCAATTTTTGTCATAAAAAAATAACTGGTGGAATAACTCGACTAAAGCAACACTTAGCTCACATGCAGGGTCAGGTTGAATGTTGCAAATAAGTTCCACAAGAGGTGAGAATCGCCATGTACAAGCTGATAAAAAATTTTGAAGAAGCAAAAAGAAAAAAGAAAAAGAGAGAAAAAGACCTTGAAGATGAAATTATGATGATGAATGAAGAAGAGGACATAGATGAAGCATTTGAACAAGCTAGACATGAAAGCATAAGGCAATATAAAGAAGATATGTATAGAAAGAGCAGAGGAGCTATATATGACACAGGCGGTAGCAGTAATAGTAGTAGGCAAGATCAAGGTGCACGCCTTAATCGTTCATTTAGTGTTCATGAAGCTAGCATAAGGAGCTCAAAATTTCCTGTTGGATCAACACCTGCTTCACAATTAGCTGCTAGAGAAGTTTAATAGAGAAGAATAAAGTTCAAAGCAAGCAACCAACAAAATGGTTCAAAAGTCAAAAAGAAAAATTAACAAAGGCATTTGGCAATTTTGTAATACAGAATAGATTGCCTTTTTTAATTGCAGATTCACCTTGGATAAGACCACTACTCAGAATTGCTGCTGAAGTCGGACCTAACATACCTCCACCAATACCGTCTGAGATTACAAAGGTATTTCTTCTACAAGAATATAAATTGATGAAAGAATATATTGCATCTTTTGAATACATATGGAATGCAAGAGGTGTCACTATTATGTGTGATGGATGGAGTGGAACAACTAGGATGGCAATAATTAATTTTTTGATTTACTCTAATCATGGAATAGTATTTCACAAGTTAGTTGATGCCTCACTTGTTCCGTCTAAAGATGCTAACTACTACTTCAATTTAATGAAAAGTGTTGTTCAAGAAATAGGTCCTAAAAAAGTTGTCCAGATAATGACTAATAATAAAGCTGCAATGAAAACTGGTGGAAAAAAGTTGATAGATTAATTTCCTCATTTATATTGGACTGCTTATGTTGCCCATTGTATTGATTTAATTTTGAAAGATTTTGGGAAAAGAAAAAAATCAAAAAAGTTATTGATCAGGCCAAAATTATTATCCAATTTATTTACAATCATAATTGGGTATGTAATTATATGAAAAACTTTACTGAAGGTAAAGATCTCCATTGGCCTAGTATTACTAGATTTGCCACAAACTTCATTGCTATAGAAAGTATTGTGCGAAGCAAAACTAACTTGAGAAATATGTTTGAGTCTGAATAGTGGTTAGCTTCAAAGCATGGTAGAGCTACTAGTGGGCCAGCTTTTGAAGTTAAGGAAATCATTTTGTGCTTGTCAACTGAGGGTAGAAAATTTTGGCAAAAAGTAGATGAAGTTTTTAAAGTTCAAGAGCCTTTGCTTAAAGTTCTATGGTTGGTGGATGGTGTTGAAAAGCCAAAAATGAGATTTATATATGAAGCGATGGAGAGAGCAAAATTAGCTATAAAAGAAAATTGCAAAACTTATGCCAACTACTGGAGGATCATTGATGAAATATGGAACTTCCAATTACATCATGATTTGCATACAACAAGTACTTTTTATTTTTTACGTGTAGTAAACTAGTAATAAAACTTATTGTTAAAAAAAATAAGATTTTTATTATTGCATAACTAAAATTTATTTGTTTATTTTTTAGGATACTTCTTAATCCACACTTTCAATATGAAAAACATGGCATTGAGAAATATAGAGAAGTCTATTTTAAAGAAATTAATTCAAAGGTTAGAGCTGAATATTGATAATATGGTTAAAGCATTGAACCAAGTAAGTAATTAATATATATGAAATTTATTGTGTATATGAAAATTATTGTGAATTATTCTTTCATTTTCACATCGAAATTTACTAATTTAATAATTATAATAATTATAATATTAACCATTTCCATATTTATTTGATAGGTAATGATTTTTCAAGATAAGATGGAAAGTTTTGGTACTATATTGGCACAGAGAGCCATTAATTAAATTTACTAATCCTGATAGTAAATTTTTATTAACTAATTCAAAACAATTTTTTCTTTAGGTTTTAATATTAACAATTTAAGTTTAACTAATATATTATTTTTATGAAATTCAGCTGAATGGTGGATTCAGTATTGTGAAAGTGCTCCTGAACTTCAAAAAATTGTTGTAAAAGTATTGAGCCAAACAACTTGAGCATCAAATTATGAAAGAAATTTGAGCACTTTTTGATTGATATATACAAAGACAAGAAATAGGTTGAGATATCAAAAGTTGTATTCACTTATTTTTGTGCATTACAATGAGGCTTAAAATCAGAAATGCTACTAAGAAGAGTCAAAAAGTGTTAGACAAAAGTTATAATCCAATTAATTTGGATTATATCTTTGAAGAAGATGATATTTTGTCTCCTTAGATAGAAAAAAGGGAATCTCCATTACTGGATGGACAAAATAATACATAGATAGATGAAGAAAATGATAATAATACTTCTCAAGCTAAACAAAAAAGTGAAGGTCCTAGTGGTAGAATATTAAGATCAAGTCCTAGTGGTGGCGGTGGTCATAGTGTTGATAGTGAGGATGATGATAATGATGATAGTAGTCATTTTACTGATGGTAATGATGATAGTGGGTCACTAAATATAAGTGGAGAAATATGTATACCATCAACTTATTCTTATGACCGTGATGTCTATTTTATTCAAGGTGATGTTGGTTCCTCCACCTATAATCCTACTTATTCTCCTCCTCCTCCTCCAATAGGCCATACTTATCATCAATCTCATGGTAATTTTTATTCAATGCTAAGTACTAAGTCTGAAGACAATTATAATAGATATGATTATGGTGATACCTCTGACTCCACTACTAACTATGGACATGGATATGGTTATGATGTTAGTAGTTTTAAATCAAGCTATTGTAACCCATATCCATTTATGACTATGCCTCAACCTCCGCCTTAGCCTCAACCATATCCATCTATGGCTATGCCTCTACCTCAGCCTCAGCTTCAACCTTTACATCACCAAGATGATGATAATGATCAAACTAATTTTGTGGATTCTTTGTTTGGGCCTTCAAGAACTATATTCTTCTATCATGAAGATGGGACTGCAACTCAATTTATATCCCATAGGCGCTCTTTCTGGTACTAAACTATTAATAATACTATAAATGTGTAATTTTTTAGACTCTTTTTCTTATTTTTTAGTATATTATAAATTTCTATTAGTGTGTGTATGCTTATTATATGAAATCATAAATTAATTAATGCATTTATGGTATTGTATATGTATGATGATTATATGAGCCAATAGAATATATATATTTTTTTATGGCAGTTATACTTATTAGATAATTTTATGTTTATATTCAAATGAACACCTTCAAATTCTATTTATTTCAAATATTTAAAATTTTTTAAAAAACTTTTTTGCCTCGACAGACCATTACTATTACGTTATCGTCGTGATAGGTCTGTTACTATTACACGTGATCACAACTGTGATTGCAGCCACTATTGTTATTTGAAACCATGACTATGACCACCACCACCACTAGGACTTGATCTTGATATTCCACCACTAGGACCTTCACTTCTATGTTGAGCTTGAAAAGTATTATCATCATTTTCTTCATCTATCCATGTATTGTCTTGTCCATCCAGTAGTGGAGATTCTCTTTTTTCTATCCAATGAGACAAAGATCTAACTCTTCTTGACTCTTCCTAGTAGCATTTCTGATTTTAAACCTCATATTGTAATTCTCAAAAATAAGTGAATGTAATTTTTTATATCTCAACTTATTTTTTTTGTCTTTGTATGCATCAATGAAAAAGTGCTCCAATTTCTTTCACAATTTGATGCTGAAGTTGTTTGGCTCAATACTTTTACAACAATTTTTTGAAGTTCAGGAGCACTTTCACCATACTGAATCCACCATTCAGTTGAATTTCATAAAAATAATATATTAGTTAAACTTAAATTGTTAATGTTAAAACCTAAAGAAAAATTTGTTTTGAATTAGTCAATAAAGAATTACTACTGGGATTAGTGAATTTAATGGCTCTCTATGCCAATATAGTACCAAAACTTTCCATCTTATCTTGAAGAATCATTGCCTATCAAATAAATATGGAAATGGTTAATATGATAAATATTATAATTACTAAATTAGTAAATTTTGATGTGAAAATGAAAGAATAATTCACAATAAATTTCATATATATTAATTACTTACTTGGTTCAATGCTTTAGCCTGATTATCAATATTCGGCTCCAACCTTTGAATTACTTTATTTAGTCCAAAATAGACTTCTCTATATTTCTCAATACCATGTTTTCCATATTGAAATTGTGCATTGAGAAAGTATCCTAAAAAAATAAACAAATAAATTTTAGTTATGTAATAATAAAAATCTTACTTTTTTTAACAATAAGTTTTATTACTAGTTTACTATACGTAAAAACTAAAAAGTACATGCTGTATACAAATCATGATGCAATTGGAAGTTTCATTTTTCATCAATGATTCTCTAGTAGTTGGTATAAGTTTTGCAATTTTCTTTTATAGCTAATTTTGCTCTCTCCATTGCTTCATATATAAATCCCATTGTTGGCTTTTCATCACCATCCACTAACCTTAAAACTTTAAGTAAAGGCTTTTGAACTTTAAGAACTTCATCTGCTTTTTGTCAAAATTTCTACCCTCAATTGACAATCATAAAATAATTTCCTTAACTTCAAAAGCTGGCCTACTAGTAGCTCTACCATACTTTGAAGTTAACCATCCTTCAGACTCAAATATATTTCTTAAGCTAATTTTGTTTCGCACAATACTTTCTATAGCAACGAAGTTTATAGCAAATCTAGTTTTACCAAGCCGAAGGAGATCTTTACCTTCAGTAAATTTCTTCATATAATTACATATCCAATTATGATTGTAAATAAATTGGGTAATAATTTTGGCCTGATCAATAATTTCTTTGATTTTTTTTCTTTTCCCAAAATCTTCCAAAATTAAATCAATACAGTGGGCAGCACAAGCAGTCTAATATAAATAGGAAAATTCATCCATCAACTTTTTTCTACCAGCTTTCATTGTAGCTTTATTATTAGTCACTGTTTGGACAACTTTTTTCAGGACCTATTTCTTAAATAACACTTTTCATTAAACTAAAGTAGTAGTTAGCATCTTTAGACGGAACAAGTGAGGCATCAACTGACTTGTGAAATACTGTTCCATGATTGGAGTAAACTAAAAAATTAATTATTGCCATCCTAGTTGTTCCACTCCGTCCATTATACATAATAATGACACCTCGTGCATTCCATATGGATTCAAAAGATGCAATATATTCTTTCATCAATTTATATTCTTGTGAAAGAAATACCTTTGTAATCTCGTACGGTGTTAGTAGAGGTATATTAAGTTCGACTTCAGTAGCAGTTCTGAGTAGTGGTTTTATCCAAGGTGAATCTGCAATTGAAAAAGGCAATCTATTATGTATTAAAAAATTGCCAAATTCCTTTGTTAATTTTTCTTTTTGATTTTTGAACCATTTTGTGTTCACTTTTGGTTGCTTGCTTTGAACTTTATTCTTCTCTATCTCAACCTCTCTAGCAGCTAATCGCGAAGCAGGTATTAATCCAGGAGGAAATCTTAAGCCCCTTATGCCAGCTTCATGAACACTAAATGAATGATTAAGGCGTGCACCTTGATCTTGCCTAATACTATTACTGCTACCGCCTGTGTCATATGTAGCTCCTCTGCTATTTCTATACATATCTTCTTTATATTGCCTTATGCTTTTATGTCTGGCTTGTTCAAATGCCTTATCTTCATCTATGTCCTCTTCTTCATTCATCATTATAATTTCATCTTTAAGGTCTTTTTCTCTCTTTTTCTTTTTTCTTTTTGCTTCTTCAAAATTTTTTATCAGCTTGTACATGTCGATTCTCACCTCTTGTGGAATGTGTTTGCAACATTCAACTTGACCCTGCATGTGAGCTAAGTGTTGCTTTAGTCGAGCTATTCCACCAGTTATTTTTTATGACAAAAATTACAAAGTAGTTCTCCTTTCTTTCCAGTTGGAGTGGCAAAATTTTATCCCACGTCACTACTAGGCTTTGACCTTAGCCCTTTATTGCTTGATCAAGGCATTTTATATTTTTTCCTATAATGATTTGAATTTTATTATTAAAATCTATAAAATACAATAAAACTAAATATAACTATAATTGGACACATTATAGTTAATGTGTTACATTAATAATAACAATAGGTATTTACTTCACTACAAGAAATATTGTCATAATAAAAATATAGTGACAAAATATATTAAAACATATTTGTTGCTACAAAAATTAATTTGTCACATCATGTAATATTAGTGAAATAATTAAAAAAAACCAATAAATACACGTGGAGACCATCATAGGCCAAACCAACCCAAAAATATAATTCTATTGTAAATGAGAATAACAAGTTAACTATACTATTTTCGCAATTTAATTTAAAAGAAAAAAATTATGTATTCCAAATCAATACTTTGAAGATATTTGTTTTAATAATTATCAAGATACAAATTTAATATTCAACCATATTACATAAAATTTTAATAACAAAAGAAAATATTGATCACTAATATATTTTTTATTTTTAATGTACTAAAATTTTTTGAATGACATTTTTTATATTAATACATTGAATTTCAGTAACACTCTTAACTATATTATTTAAAGTATATAGTCCAATATAGAAATAGAATAGTGTTTTTTTCCAATTTAAAAGAAATAATATATTTAATGATTGCAAAATAATTGTTTAATATTAAATATAGAATGCAATAAAAAATAATAATTTGCTTTTTTGACAAATATTTTCAACATATTTCACAATAAATTTGGTCATAACAACCTAGAAAAAGCTAAATGTATTTTGTCATAATAAAATATTAGGACAAATAAAAATTTGTCTTTATTTTTATAATTCAAAATTGATAAAATAAAGTTGTCACTAATAGAATAGTTGTTGACTTAATAATAAAAGAACATAATTAAATTAAAAGAACACATAAACAGCAACTTAATAACTTGGTTTGATTTAATGACATTATGACAATAAATAAAACAACACAACAATTAAATTAAATAAACATAAACAGCAACAAACCGATTGGAGATGAGACTTAAGACTTAGGGTTGAGACTTAGAGTGGAGTGATAAATAATGACTTCAACTTTAATTAGTGTTTATGTAAGAATTTTTTTTAAGGGTATTTATGAATGAGCACCAGAATTAAGAGAGTAATGTATGTGTAATGATTTGTTTTTTGGTTGATGTATTCACTGAAGACTGTTCCAGTTAATATAACATATATAAAGTATATACTAGTACGAGTGATATAATTTATTTGTTGACTTTATTTATTTGTTTTTTTATAGTTTAAATAAAAAAAGAAAAAATAGTCAAACAAACTATCATTAAAATTTTGACATAATTCTTTGTTTTTTTTACAATTTAAATATCTATTTGTCATGTTTTAATAATGTAAATAATAATTAAAATTTTTCAGGAGTCGTGATACCATTATTTTCACCAATATATTCTTTCATTGAAGATTTTTTAATTCACGTCACATGACAGTAGCTTCCAAAGTAATGGTGGAGCCATGGAGGCAGATGCTATTGTTCATTTATGATTTTGTTCTTCACTTCTTATATAAGGGTTACCCTGTGTTGGGAACTATATATCTTAGTCTGATATATATTTTTTTAAGAAAGTTTGATATGATTTTGGAGGACATAAAAATTTTATTCATTCAATTAGAGGACAACATTATTATTTGCATAAGATGCTCTATGAATATTGTGGGATATATAAGTGAGTTATATAATTTTTTCGTTGACTATATTTATTTGTTATTTTTTTATAATTTAAAAAATAATAAACAAGTTCAAATATATTATCATTGAAATTTTGACATATATTTTTCCATTTTAAATATTTATTTGTCTTTTTTTTAATAATTTAGGTACGTATAAACTCAACTACACATATTTTTCAATTTAACAATGAAGTCATGATCTATTTTTAGTGGTCCAAATATTTTTTTTAGCAACATTTTAATATGGTATATATATGAATATTTAACAGTTTTTATTTTTTATTATATTAATTTTTTTATGTACTTAAATCAGGTGTTCGGGTTAAAAAAATGACGATATTTATTTATTTTTTTATGATTTGAATAAAAATATGAAAAAATTAGTCAAATAAATAATAATTGCAATTATCACGTTATTTCACAGTGAATATCGGTCGATAACGGCCTTTACTTTTATATCGCAGTTGTCTCAGCCGTTATTCTTTAATTTTTTTCACTGTTATTTATCAATGAAATCGGTCACGACACCCTCTAAAACCTAGAAATAACGGCCGTCACGTTACGTAACGGTCGTTATTTAAAACCATGCTCATGGTAGTGACCTACTCCTCACGATCGTGAGAGATGAAAATATGACCATGATCTGCCCCTCACGATCGTGACCACTCCTCTCACAATCGTGAGGAGTAGATCATGAGCAAGGCAGGGTTTTTTCAGCTTGGACTTCTCATTTTAGTTATGTAGACTTGCATCCCTCATGATTATGACCCTTCATCTCACGATCGTGAGGGTAGTCCTTCCCCCATAAACTTGTATATTTTGACTCCAACTGATCCCACATGAGTTGAGATTA
>CATIWO010061727.1:0-20555 GCA_949673435.1 Macaranga tanarius | reverse complement strand
CCCTAACTCACCCCCTCACTACCTCACACACCCTCATCTCTTGCTCAACACTCAGTTTATTAGATATTATGATGGGTAATGTATTGTTCTCACCTAAGAATGCATATCTCAAATGAGTAGGCAATGGTTTTAGTTCTAACTTAGAGGGTTTTTCAATTGATGGAGGTGTAGGGTTGTCACTTCAAACTAAGAGGTCAGGTTTAGTGAATGTATTCTCATCCTCATCCTTAGTGTCAATAGCATTCCACTCTTCATCATCACCATCATAGAGTGAAAAATTTTTCTGCACAATACACTCATCTAATGACACTATTTTCATGCATGCTTCATCATCTAATGGGTATTTCATGAGTTTAGATATGATAAATTCAACACTCTCCTCCCCTACCCTTAGAGTGAGCTTGCCCTCATGCATATCAATTAAGGCCCTACTAGTATTAAGGAATGGTCTACCTAATATCAATGGACATTGCCTATCCTCCTCAAAATCTAAAATAACAAAATCAACGGGAAAGATAAACCTGTCCATTTTGACTAGAACGTCCTCCACCACTCCATATGGCCTCTTGATTGAATGATCCGCCAATTGCAATGTCATATTAGTTGCCTTGATGTCTCCTAATCCAAGTTTCCTGAAAATAGACAAAGGCATTAAATTAATACTAGCACCTAAGTCACACAAACAACGTGAAAACTCATTAGTTCCAACAATGCATGGAATTGTGAAACTCCCAGGATCCTTCAATTTGGTAGGAATTTTTCTTGAGATGATCGAGCTACATGTCTCTCCCAATAGGACGGTTTCGTTGTTGTTTCATGTACGCTTATTTATGATGATCTCTTTTAAGAACTTAGCATACTTGGGCATTTGCACTAATGCCTCTGCCAAAGGAATGTTAATCTGAAGCTTCTTAAATATTTCCAAAAATTTGGAAAATTGCTCGCTATCTTTTTATTTTCTCAACCTATGGGGAAAGGGAATTTTAGGTGCTAGTGGTAGGGATGAACTTGGCACTTTTTCTTCATTTGTCTCTATACCTTTTCCCATAGTTTCCTCATTCTCTTTGTCATGTGAGTCTTGTTCTACAATAACCTTTTTAGATGTGACATTGGGGTCCACCTCATCCTTTAATTTCAGCTCCTTACCACTACGTAAAGTGATAGCCTTGACATCCATTGGATTTACCTCGGTGTTGCTAGGTAGATTTCCTTGTCCTCTTGTGGTCATGGAATTAGCAAACTGTCCCAACTAAACTTTGATGTTATGGATCAAAGAGGAATGATTCTTTGCAATCTGATCAAACTTTGCCTCCATCCTCTTTTGATTCTCATATTGGCTCGTTATTTTGGTAGTGATGGCATCAAAAAATTTATCTAATTTATTCTCCATAGATGCCATCCTATCTTATTGTGGTTGTTGAAAACCTGGAGGGCCTTGAGCTTTTGTCATGTTGTTTGGTGCAGCTATGTTGTTGTTGTTGCTCTATGAAAAATTTGGATGGTTGCGCCACCCCGGATTATACGTGTTGGAGTAGGGATTATTAGCTTACCTCCCTTGAAATTTGTTGCCCACATAGTTGGCTTGTTCCACCACATTATCTCCAAAGTGTCCTGCATTACAAGAAATAAAATCATCACCCATATTGCCCATCATACGACATTGCTCACCTTGAAAATTTGTAGGGGCTGCATTGGCCTTATGTGAAAGGTTGCCTAATTTCTTGGAAAGTGCAGAAATTTTTGCTTGAAGGGCTGTCACACCATCCACTTCGAGTTTGCCCGAAGCCTTAGGTGCAATAGCTCATTCTGCAGGCCACAAACAACTATTAAATGCCATCATTTCTAAAATTACTGTAGCTTCATCCACTGTCTTCCTCATCAATGAGCACCCAGTATTGGAATCAATAGAGTCACGAGTAGCCGGTGTAACTCTATTATAGAAGGTCCTAATTAGCACATCCTTAGGCAGTCCATGATGTGAACAAATCCTTTGCAAATTTGTAAACCTCTCTCATACTTCACTCATTGACTCATGCTCGAATTGCTGAAATGCGATTATCTCTGTCATAATTTTGGCCGTCTTTGAAGGTGGAAAATATTTAGCAAGGAAGGTCTTTGCTAAATCATCCCATGTCATGAACAAACCAGCCAGTTGAGTCTTTAACCAAATATTTGCCTTATCCTTAAGTGAGAAAGGAAATAGGCGCAGCCTCAGTGCATCTTCAGTCACACCATTCATCTTTTTAGTGTCACAATGCTCCAAAAATTCAGCAATATGGTTATTAGGATCCTCCTTAGTCATGCCAAAGAACTGAACCGTATTCTGAATCAAGGATGGCTTGATCTCAAAATTATTGGAATTGATGGATGGCCTAGCAATGCTACATTGAGTACCACCCAATCCCGACATAGATATGTCCAAAAGGACTCTATTATCAGCCTGTGCATCAACCACCCTGTTGTTGTTATTATTGTTGTCATTGTCAGCCATATTGATTGGCTCAACTATTCGTGCTTTCTCCTTTGATTTATCATTTATCTGTTTCCTGTTCGATTTCTCCAGCTTAGTAAGTTCTGGCACGTATGTAAGCTTCTCATTTCCTAATCATCGGGTACTATGCATACACCTACAATCAAAATAAGAGTAAATAAACGAAAAGAAAAATTTCTTTAATCCAAAAGAAATACAATCAACTATGGTGTTAGATCGTAATCCCCGGCAACGGCGCCAAAAACTTATTTGTGTAAAAACTCTGCAAGTATACAGAATCGACAAGTAGTACTAAAGATATCGTTCCCATAGAGATTTTAATCTATCCACCTATTGATTAATTTTTAATTGTTTAAAGCGTCCAATTGTAATGATCAATTTAATTATAATTAACTAAAACTAAATAAACTATAAATTTTAATTTTGTAATCAATTAACCAAATCTAAAACAACCATTAGGAAATTAATTCACCTCACATTCATTAGTCAATTCTCTTCCCTTAAATTTAATTATTCATGCAAATTCTGAGTATTCTAATATTATAATCACCTTTCTCAAGGATAATTAATTTGCTCTATAATCTTTAATTAGGAACAAGTAATTCAACTCTCGTTACAATTGCAAACCCTAACTAATTTAATCATAAAGTTTAATCTCAACTCTTAAGAAATTAAAACCAATTCAATTTATCTCTAGCAATGAATCAATTTCATTTATGTTTGTAGTTTCATTAAGATAATCATCTCTCAATGCATAATCTTAATTTAAATCATGTCAATGCTGGCCAAACACAAACAAGCATTAATCTCAATAAACATAATTTTGCATGAATAAAAGATTTATTGGAAAGAAAATTAACTAATTCATGTTCAGATCATTAATCCCCTAATGAATAAAAGCCTAGCCTAACATTATTAAACTAACTTCTAAAAATAAGTAAAAGAAATCCATCACTAATTACAAGAATTAAGAAAAAGAATAAAGAATTTAATCTCTTGATCTCTCCAATCTTCAATCTCCAATCTTGATCTTCAGTAATGCATTAAAGGTCTCTTTTTTCTCTGTCAAAAAGATGATTTTTATCAGCTCTCCTATTGCTTTTATACCCCCCCTTCAAGTCCCTCTAGATTAGGGTTAAAAGAAGTTATTTCAATCAGGTCTCTTCCGCACACATGGCCATGTTGGTATCCAACACGCCCGTGTCTTTCTTGTATACAACATCCGGGAACCTACACGGCCATGTCTCGAGCCGTGTCTTAAGTATACAAATATGGCAGTGCATCACACGGCCTGACACACAGGCGTGTCTCGACCCATGTTCAAGGTACTCAAATCTTCCAGCAGACTACACGAGCAGATACACAGCCGTGTTGTAGCTTGTGTTCATAAAAGCTTCAAAAATTGACTTCATTTGCTCCTAATCTTCGATTGATCCGTATCCAACCTTGATTAATGACCTACAAACATCAAATAGACATAAATATCCTATCTAAACATAAATTATCACAAAAATAACATAAATTTACTACTTTAAACATAATAAAATATACACTAATCACGAACCTTATTTAAGTTTGAGATTGGGTGTAAGTTGTGGAGAGGGACTAGATTATAACATGAGTTTGGAGTGAATTATTAATAGGAAGTTGTAGACCATTGTGCAATATACCCATTTCATTAAGGGGCTAATTAAATATTTGGATGATATTTTTTTATACTATTAAGTATTATTATAATGGTTAATTGGTGATAAATATGGAATTATTAATTGTTGAGTAATTATTAAGGGAGACTTTAAGGGGGCAAATGATTATTTTTGATTGGCTAAGTATTTGTGTGTGTGTAAATATGTATATTTAATTGTGTGGTGTGTGTGTGTGTGTTTGTGTAGAGATTGGGAGAAGAAGAAAAAGAGTGTAGAGAGTGTAGGGTTTTTGAGAGCTTGTGATCATGCTCTAGTTATCAATCCATTACTTTGAGAAGCATTAAAAGGTCTTTAAATTCATTGGAACATAATTGGTAAGCTTTATTTGTATTGTTGATTGTATTTAATTGAGTTGTGATTTTGGGGAAATTTGTGTTCTATTTTCTATGTGCATTAGCCTTAGTATTTTGACCATAACTTGAGTTATAGAGCTCTGATTTGAGCATAGTTGGACTTATTGGAAACTTCAGAGAGTCCTTTACATTTACTATGTTTTGAGTTTGGACTGATTTTGTCGTTACGAGGGGCAATTAGGGCTTGACATTTTACTACTCATGTTGAGTACCCTGTTATACCCGAATGAACTTAAAAATCCATAATTAATTCTCTACATATGGTAATTATATGATTTCAGTTGATAATAAAATTATACCCATATATGTAGAGTCTGTATGAATTTGGTGATTTTTTGAGATGTCTATAATTTTTAAGAGCATCATGAACTTCATATATCAACTATGACAGCAGTTGTATATAGGTTGGTTTGTAAATTTTCTAGTGTGTTGATTATATAGTGATATCTAGAGTTCTATAACTTCAAATTTAGCAAGGTTTGATGTTATGGAAACTAGAAGGAGTCCTCTATAATTTTATATTTTGATCCTGAGATAAAATTATTGTTAAGATTAATTGGTAGGATTTGATATTTTCTAGCTCTTGCTATCAGTTATGTTTTGCCCGGATTTAATCAAAAATCTATAATTAATTCCATACATGTCTAATTTAAGTAATTCTTATTGGAATTTGAAGTAAACTCATATGTCTAGCTTTAATAATATTTTCATAATTTTTGGACATATGTGTGAATTATTTGGACACATAGAACCTAGAGCATGAAGTTGCACTTAGTTACATTTAAGTGCTGGAGTCATGTTTGCTTTATGGAATTAATGTATGAATTATGTGTAGGAATTGATAAGGATATAGGAGATACCAATCACTAGGGGGAGCTTTTATTTAAGAAGGAGTTGAAGGCTTGAGGTAAGTAATTATTAATATAATGCTTATATGTAGTAATTTTTAAGTAACTATAGTAATTTAACTATATTGATTTGGGTATGCTATTTAAGTGGTAAGAATGATGAATATATATATATATATATATATGAACATATTGTTATGAAAAAGCATGACAAATATATGTATATATATATTGTTGTGAGACCATTGAATAGTCGATTGAGCATATGTAATGATGGATTATGAATATTGGCACCTATGAGTACAAGTCATTTGATGTGGTATGAATTGATATATATTGCTTGTGAGAAAGGTGAATTATGATTCACTATGAGAAATGGAAATGATAAGAAATGAAAAGGGATGTTGAATTGTGATGATATAATTGTACATATGCATTTTGATATGTTGAGAGAATGATTGAAATATATGCATATGGCATGATGTGAGGAATGTGAGGAAAACGTATATGTGTGGAGACTGAGCTGAGCAGAGAGCCTCTATGATCTGAGACTGAGCTGGGCAGAGAGTCTTAGATGTGGTCATTCATATGATATATATATATATATATATATATATATATATATATGTGTGTGAGATCTGAGACTGAGCTAGGCAGAGAGTCTCAGGAATGGCCACGAGTATAAAAATAAAAATGAAAATATGAAAAATAAAAATGAAAATAAGAAAAAAAGAAAATAAAAAGAAAAAGAAAAAAAAAGAAAAAGAAAAAGAAAAAGTGAGCTTTGTATGAAATATGTGTGACGTGTGTTGAGAACTCCGACCGGATTACTAACAAGCATAAACATACATATATTGCATTGTGATTTTATATATTATTGAATGTGGATTTGGTGTAAGATGTGAATGTGATGATTATGGTGGGGTATAAATATTGAGTATATACACCCATATATGTTTATGTTAGCAATTGTTAGATTGCTATTGATGTTATGAGTTTGTGAATATGTTGAGAATTGCTTGATAATTGTAGAAATGTACTATCAGGAGGAAGATACGGGTCGAGACACGGGCGCATCTCAGACCGTGTTTCAAAACACGACATGTCTAGTAGAGACATGTCGTGTTTGAGGTAGCAATTTTGGACAGAAAGATACACGAAAAAAGACACAGGAAAGTCCTTGGCCGTGTCTTCATATGTTATTTTGGACAGTGAAGTACACGGGTCGAAACACGGCCGTATTCCAGACCGTGTCTTGATTGTAAATTTTGTCTATTAGACTATACGGGGAGAGACATGCCTGTGTAGTCCTATTTTGATTGTTTGTATATTATTTTTCTTAATTAGTTCTTGAGGAGAACTATATGTATGCTTATCTTAATAATTTCTTATTGAGTTGCAAGCTCATTCCTTTGCAATTGTGGTTTTCAGGCTTTGATTGATTAGAATGCTTGAAGTGTATTTCTTTATGAGCTCAGGTGGGTCAAAGGCTGGCTTAGTGTTGACATCTCTATCCTTATGAACATCATCATCATAACATTCAAACATTTTGTACTTAAACTATGTATCTATTTTGATATCAAGTTATCTATGTATCTATTTTGATATCAAGTTATGTATGTACATAAAAAGTACAAGGTATATATATTGATAAGAGTTTTTGTATAAATGCATATCTTTTACTTTTTAAAAAAAAATTTATGCCACATGTTTGTTTGTTGTTTGGATACTTGTATGTTGTACTTGGAGGGTGCTACACAAATAGCACTAGACTACTCAATTTTTGACTTACCATTTAATTTAATTATTTAAATTTTAGGCAAAATTTATATTTTATTTGATTAAATAAGTAACATTTCCTGTAATTTCTTTTGCTAAAAAATTTTTTTAAATATTTTTTGCAACATCATATAAAAAATAAATAAAAGCGTTGCCGAAAGAAAGAAAACTATAAAAAATTCATATCATCAACTAGTGCCTTGTAATCCTTTTTTCTATGTCGAAAATTGAATAGATAAATGATATAACTCCTTTTAAAGAATCAATAGGTAAAAAGATTAATTCTTATTTCATCAATCTCTAAATATATTAAAATAAAATAAATATTTGCTAACAATAAACAAGAAAAATGAGGAGGGGCTATGAGCTAGCAAACTGCCTCTAACCTTATGTTTGGAATTGTGAAAAATAAGAGAGGAAGGAAAATAAATGAAAAAAATAAGAGAGGGAAATTACTTTTTCATGTTTGGAGAACGAAGAGAAAATGAGGAGGAAATAACATTTATACTTATTTTCCACCTAAAATTGTCTCTCCAAAATGGAGAGAAAATGGAGAAAAAGTGGAAGAAAAAATAATTTAAAAATAATAACTAAATATAATTCAAATTTTAGAGAGAAAAATTTAAAATAATTATTTAAAAGTCAACTATTTTATTTCCTCCTTTTTTTTTAAAAAAAAAATTTCCACTCTATCCAAACATAAAGGTAGAAAATAAATAAAAAATTACCTTCACATTTTCCTCTCTATTTTCTTTCATCTCTTTCCTCCCTTACCAAATAAAGTGTAAATCGATATCACTTTTTATCCTTCCTGACGGCTAGGGTTTGATGATTAAAAATATTATATAATTTAATAAACTCTGACTGCTAGGGTTTTGATGATTCAAAATGTTATATCATTTTGTAATAAATTAACGAGTCCTTCTACAGTACACATGTTTGTATGTGTACAAATAAAACTAAACACCATTGGATTACCTTTAATTAATTATGACCATTGATTTATAAGATAGGCACCGGTACAATTATTCAATTTAAATTTATCCCATTTATTTTTAAAACAATATTCGAATTATTATTATTAAAAATTTAGAATTTATTTTAATGATTTTTAATTTATTTTTAAATATATCAGAGGAAAAAAAATTGCATTCTCTTTTAAATTCATTATATAAAAAATTAATTTAAATTTTTTTTCCAATAATGTTGCTAAATTTATACTACAGTGCATCATACATGATTTTCATTTTTTCAATCAAAGAAAAAACTCAATATATTGAAGTACTGGATCCGGTCCGTCTAGAATTGTTATGTCGACACTTAATACTTGTGAAGAGACTCAGCCAACTTCATTTACCATTTCCCACGGGCTATCGTTTGGATGATGTTCTTTTACAGAGCAAGCTAAGATTAGGTCCTGCACTAATTATTAACCCTTCTGTCAATCTATCTCGTGCCACAATTCCCTTCGAATCTTCAACAATTACATACATATATCATGTGCATAAATATTTTATGTGGAGAATAAGTGTCCACAATATATTAAAAACAATATAAGCTAGTAATAATTTTTATTGGAGATTTTCTACTCTCGGTTCAAATCAACAACATATTAGAAGACACCTATAGAAAAATTATCGAGCTTATAACTTTAATTTCTAGCAAAAAGTAATTAGATTAATAAGTAGAACATATTAAAGTAGCTGTCTGGGTCTTCACATTCACCAACAACATGTAGCTGTCTGGGTCTTCCCATTCATCTCTCATCCAACAACACTCTTTTCACTTTGTGCATAAAGTAGCAACTGCAGCTCCAAAAGTCCAATTTTCTTTCTTTAATTCTGCAAAATCTAACAATTTTCTCCTGTCTGCTGCTAAAAATAGCTGCCCGATTCTTACCAATGTTCGAACCTGCAATGTGGATGATGGGTGCTCATCAGAAGAATGTGGTTCTGATTCTTTTACTGAACGCAAAAGAAAAAAATCTTTCCTGAATGCATTTTCTGAAAACTTCATAGCAAGCATAGACAAAGCACAAATGGAGACTGGTAAAAGGATCACTTGCACATTACAGATTCTTTCTTATCTGTTGTTTGTAAGATTGCTCAGTGCATGAATGTTCCTTGGATTGCTTTTTGCGTATCTGCACTGCATGTCTGTCAAACCCATTGAAAGCCACGACGCTAGCAAGTGAACTGTCAGAGTGCATGATGGTGAGGTGTGGTTACACCGGCGACGGTCGGGGTGGGAAGAGAGTCAAGGAAGATGATATGGAAGTTATTGGAGGAGGGGGTGGAGGTGAGAGGAAATTGAAAAAGCGGAAATATTATTTTTTTAAAACGTTAAAAAATAATAGATTATTATCAGCTGAAGTAAGATTTATGTGTTCTCCCCATTTGTATAGATACAATAGTTGCACTGTAGCAAAAGCCTAAATTAATGTCTTATTAAATTTTTTTTAACATATATTGTAGGAACAAAGTTAGATTTGGTGCTTAAACTTTTTAAAAAAGTTAAAATTGTCCCTTTTTTATCTTTTTTTTTTTATCAATTTACCCCCTGAACTTTGTAACAAAGGTCAAATTGATTCTAAAAATTTTATTTACACCCCTATTATATGAGATGTAAACAAATATCATGATGAAAATTACAGAAAACTCCCTGATAGTTTAGTTAATTAATAAATTAGTCCATACTTTCATAAAAACATTTAATAAAAAATAAAAAAATTATTTTTTAAAATTATATTCAAGCCCTTAATTTATTTATAGTATTTTATATTATAAAACACAATTATTTAGTCACCAATAATTTTTAATAATATTTGAAATATTAAATTTTATTTGATTTATTATATTACTAATTTGTATATATATATATATATATATATATATAATTTTAAAAGATTTTAACATTAAATGTGTCAAAAGTTTTTGAAATATTTCAATATTTGTATGTCTTGTTAATATACATATAAATAATATTACTTGAAATCTTTAAAATATTTATATGTTTAAAATTATTAATCTTTTTTTAAAATTATATATTATAGTTAATTATTTTAAAATGATAATTTTTTAGTGTATTAATATAATATATTATTATTTTTAGATTCAAACAGATAAATTTAAATTATATAAATTTATATATTTATAGTTAACTATCATGAAAAATATTTTACTACTATAAGTGTTATAATACTTCAAAAATTTTGATACAAAATATTAAAATATTTTAATATTATATGTATTAATATACAAATTAATATTATAGGTGAATAAAATGAATTTTAATATTTTAAAATTATATAAATATTATTGGCAAATAAATAAATTATCTAGTAATATATTTAGGCCTTAAATATGATTTAAAAAAAAATTCATTTTTCATTAAATATGTTTACAAATATATGGACTAATTTGTTAACTAATTAAACTATTAGGGGTCTCTTTGTAATTTTTGTTATGATATTTGCTTACATCTCAAATAATAGGGATGTAAATAAAGTTTTTAGGGTCAATTTGATTTTTATTGTAAAGTTCATAGGATAATTTGACGAAAAAAGTTAAAAAATAGCAATTTAAACTTTTTAAAAAAGTTTAAAGGCTAAATCGAACTTTATTCCATACTGCTATCGTATCATAGCCAGAGAAAACACCTTCAATTGATGCTATGATTGAAATAAAATTTAATTGTGATTGTATGTTTGCTCATTGTGGGTGATTAGTTCTCACTAATACGAGTTAATAAAGACATCTCAAAACTTTTAGTGAAAGCATATTAAACACCAATTTAGTTAAACACCAGTTTGGATCGCAAAAAGAAATAAGTCAAATGAAAAAAATAATAATAATAAGAAAAGGCATTATCTCGAAGTACAGAGACAAAGCCCACGAGTAATTTGATTGGTGCAACATTAGCCACGTGTCTATAATAAATCTAAAGAAACAATAATTATTATTATTTTTTTTTTATATATTTCAGACCCATTATATTTAATAGTCATATTTGTGACAAATATGCACATTATATTTTGTTGCAAAAAAAAAAAATACACATTATATTTTTATTAATTCATTATAAAATATTTAAAATATATTTTAACACATATAATATTTTAATATATTTTAATAATTTTTAAGAATGAGTTGTGTACAGTAATGTTAATTAGAAGTGATGGACCCCAAAAAGGTGCAAACTTGACCTAAACGGCCCCTATATTTGTGGGTCCCAGTAGTGGAAAGTGCCTGTCAATCACTCCGTTCGATATCATATCAATCGCCATCTCTCGGGCTCGGCTGTCCACAGTCTATTCGGTGTGGCTGTGCATCATATATCATGAACGGTATGCCACTTTTTTTTTTTTTTTTTTTTTTTTGAAATTTATATTTTTCAATTAAAAAAAGTAAATTTTTTAAAAATTTTAAATTTTTTAAGTTTAATAACTATAATAAAAAAAAAATTACCTAACAACAAATGTCAGACATAAATAAAAAGGGAATTTTTTTTAATATTTTACAATATATTTATAAAAAATTTAAAATTAACTATAAAGCTTAAAATTATATGACTCTTGAAAATGCAATTTTGTAAATTATTCGATACCAATAGATATTTATGAGAAAATGCAATAGGCCAATGAGACCTAAATCAAATGGTCTAGGCGGAGGGCCTAGAACCTTTGAGGTCTTAGGTTCAATCTCTAATAGAGGCTTTAGTCAGGCACAATATGTGCTTGCCCCACCCCCCATTAGGACATATATATATATATATATATATATGCATTAGTATGTAATGTAATAGTTAGTAGTTCAGTTAGTGATTAAGCTAAAGTTTGAGTTATAGTATATTTAAATGTTGTAAGTCCCCCAATTGGGGTTGTATCCGACAAAAAAAAAAAATATTTATTAATTATCTAATATTCAAATACATAAATGATCACATACTATTACAAAGGATAAAGACATATTTGGTGTCTGTACTTTTTGAATTTTAACAATCAAGTGTTTGAACTTTTAAAAGTTACAATTAAGTGTTGCAACCTGTTATATTATTACATTATAGTGTATTTTGCAGGTAATGAACAAGTTGCCTATAGACTGGTGCTGAGTAGGCGTGAAGAGCTATGACATGGGATTGCACATGACTATTATGTGCCAATTAACAAGAAAATGACAGCATTATCCCTACCCAAAACTAATTACTCCCTCTCTTCTACATAAGCAGGTTCAAAAGCTTTGCAATTGAAAAAGACAAAAATCATTTCTATTCTCTTCTTCTTTCTGATCGATTCTTAATAAAAATATCGTGTCTTATAGAGATCAATTCTGAAGCTCATCTTGAAAATGGAAGTTGTTGGGGATGTTTGCTTATGTGAGAGGCGATGTGTGTTGAGAACCTCATGGACAAATCATAATCCCGGCAAAAGATTCATGAAATGTGAGGCTAGAAAACGCTCTTTTTTTGTGGATCAATCCTCCCTTATGTGATAGAGCAAAGGCAATAATACCAGAATTATTGAGAAGAATCAATACACTAGAGGATGAAATGCGCAAAAGCTAGAAAAGGGAGAAACTACTGTGGGCATGGGCCATTTTTTCTACTATAGTTATTATATTTAAATGAATTAATGTTGTATAAATGTGTGTCATTGGTAAGGAAGGTAGATTGTGATGTTATTAGGTGAAATGTAAGGTAAATTTAGGTTACTATTTTTTGCAAACAGAAATGATGTAATGTATTTGATGAAATGCTTAAATGAAGAAGCTATGATGTTAATTGATGTCATTGAATGGATGGAAATGGGCATTGGTTATGAATTTTTATATAGTTTGTAGCTTAATTTAATTTGGTTTAGAATGTCAACAATGTGTTTGATAAAACGCTTGACTGATGTAATATTGTGATGGAAGGCTTAAAAGAAGAAGATATGATGTTCCATGAGAAATTGATTAGATGTAAATGTGATTGTTAATGAAATTTTATGTTCTTTGTAGCTTCATTGATTTGGTTTATAATGTTAATAATGCATTTGATAGAATGCTTAAGTTTTGACAGAGTGAATGGGAATTAGCAATTGCCAGTGGAAGACAAATGGGAATTGACATAGCATTCCCATTTGGTAATTGACAGGTCCTAAAATTGCAGCTATGTTATTCTATAATGTGTAAATTGAGTGTGTTATATAAAGTTAAAAAATGAGCAATATAAAATGAACTGATAAGCATAAAAAACATGTACAATCCTGTGCCATTACTAAAAGTTGCAAACACAACAAAGCTTGAAACTTAGTAAATTTGTCATTATCCATAAAAAATATTCAAATTGCACATCCCTGATATAAAATTAACCATATACTATGTTGCTTCTAAATTTGTCCAAAAATTGGCAACATATATTCTAAACTGTTTATCACCTAAACTACACCAAAAACTAATACCAAACTTGTACAAACTATAGGAAAATTGTTTATACATTTCAATCAAGCAAATCTAACTTTTTTTTTTTGCTTTTATGGTCTGAGAATAATTGAGGCTAGCTTCTGTATTGTGTATGGTATTGGCATCACTTTCTACTAGTTGTTCCATAGCCACTTGTTTTGTATATTTTATTATTTGTGAAAAGGGAATGAGTCACATTAGAAATTGATGAGTTTTGCATATATTACTAGCAATATAAATATTGAAACTCACTTCTAATTGACTTCGAGTTATATATCTCTTTCCCCATTTCTTAAATCCTTCTTCTTACTTCTGTCTCATGAACTCAGGCTCAGGCTTATTACCAACTCTTGTTTTGCCTTTAGTATAGATGACCCTTTGTGAATCAGTTTTTGGCTACAACAAACAAATAGATCAATCATAGAATTCATGTAACACATATATACAATAACACATAAAGTGAAAAAAATACAGTAATACATTTATCACCACAATGCCTGTCTTTATGTCGGTGTAAACACCATATCCCCAGCAGGCTGTATAGAAATTCCTAGAATATAATTGCTTTTGACTTTGTGCTTACTTGTATAGTAATTAGCACTTGATAGTTTTTCAGGACTTTCAAATCTTACTACTGGATTCATTACTCTTACGTCTTGGCTTCTTTGCTGTTCAGAAACATTGTTCTGATGGCCCTGAAGTTCATTTGTAGCTCCACCTTCAGTGATCACAGGCCTTGCATTTTTTGGCCTCACAACCTGCACATAACCCATTTTTTCAACCAACAGACATACACCAAAAAGTAAATATACCAGAAATGTACAGAAAGTTAGAAAATTCTTACATTAAGCTTTGGTTTATTGACTTTTATTCTTTGCTGTCCAGGAGTACCAATCCTCAAAGAATCCAATATAACTTTAATGGCTTTCTCATATGCACTCTTGCTACTAGGGTCAGTGTGTGGAATAGTTACAGCCTCAGTGTTTGGATTATTTACAGTTTCAGTGATTGGCTCAGTTGTAGCCTTGCAGGCTGGGTATTCCCTTCAGTTGCAGGATCACTGACTAGCTCATACTCAGGTTCAGTGTTCAGTGCAAGGGTCACAAAATGGATCAGTTGCAAGCTCCTTGCTAGGATCAGTTGTATGAAATATTTTTTTTTAGAATTCTTCAATATAAGACAAGTTTTTTTGTTGTGACCTTTTTGAAAACAGACTTGATAGGTCATGACTCTCCCTTTCCTAGAAAGGCTATGGCCACTTAAGGGTTCCCCTTCTTCTTTCCTCCTATTCTTGGCAGGTCTGCCTGGCATTTTTCTATACTTATGAGGTTCTGGAGGGGCAAGACCTGATTGTTTCTAAAATTTGGGGCTATTCATGGGTTTCATCATGTTACTATATGCCTTTAGGTAAGTCTCCTTATACCACATGTGCACATATTCTTTAGGTTTATGTCCTAAATAGTGAATAACACAAATGGCTTGAGGGCAAGGAATACTTTTCAGCTCCCATTTTCTACAAGGACATGTTCTTTATTGCAAGTCAACAATATAAGTATCCCCATTATACCAAACTTCAAACCCCTTATCCCCATTCCAAATAAGCTCATAATTGCTAGTTTCTTTAATATTGGCATGCAATTTTCTCCTAATTCTAGTCCTAAAATCTCCTATTCATTTACTTGCCAATTCTCTATTAGTAACTAACCTCTTAAAAACCAATTTCCTAATGTCTTCCAACATTGAATATATATTTTTTGTTCTAGCTTCTATATTTTTTACATTAAAAGACTCACAAAGATTATTGTCAACAATATCACATTTTACCTCAGTTGAAAAGTAGGCTCTACACCAATGCCTTGGATGAGTGATAAGTATGTCTTCATATCCTTGAGGTGTGAGGTTCTTCATTTCATTAATGTTTGCCTCAAAATCAGGCATGTTTGGAGACTTTGCACTTGCCCAAAATAACTTCTATAACTCTTTATTCCTGCCATGTCTTTTCCTCTAATTTGCATATAGGTGTCTAGCACAGCACCTATATTCAACTTCTGGAAGAATTGTACCAATAGCATCTAAGAGACCCTGCAATTATGCATAACATGTATATGAACATTTTGAAATAAATTAATTAAAACTAAAACATAAATTAGAGGAAAATAGAATTGTACCTTCTATTGATCTGTTATCACAGTCCAGCCAGAACCATCTCCAAGTCCTAAGTCTTTTATTAGCAGATCCAAGAACCACTCCCATGTCACTCTCCTTTCACAGTTAACTACAGCCCAAGCTATAGGGAACATTTTATTATTCCCATCCCTCCCCACAGCTGCCAAAACCTCTCCCTTAATTGCTCTTTTTAAAAAGCAACCATCTAGACCCAATACTCTTCTACAACCACTTAAAAGCCCTTCTTTTAAGTAATTAATGGAAATGTACAATTCTTCAAACACTGGCAAACTTCCAAGTAATGGTCTTGCCACTTTCAACTGAGTTATGCTTCCTTCATTTGATCTCTCAATCTCACCAACATAATCCCACAATAGAGCAAATTATTTTTTAATATCACCTTACAACTTATCTAAGACATGTTGCCTTGCCCTTTTCACTTTAGTTAAACTTATCTCAAGCTTCAAGTCTTCTTTAATCAAACCCTTCAAGTCTGTCAGCCTCATGGATGCTATTGACTTATACTTATATAAGTAATTTCTTGTAATCCATTTAGTTATCACTCTTCTATTCTTGAAGGTCACTGCACATGTATGCTCAGGTATATATGTTTTGATGAGAATGGCTTTTGCACTTATATCCTTTGAATCAAATATTATCCACTAACAATTAGGATTCACACACTTAGCCCTAACCTCTGCAGTTGTATTTCTAACTAACTTAATCTCCCTTATTTCTTGTATTGCATACTTCACCAAAATCTTCTTTCAAATCCTTTACCCTATCCACTCTCATGCCCAAACAGAAATTCACTTATTTGGCTGTTGGTTCATACACTGGATATGTTGACTTCCTTTTCACTGCATGATCATCATCAGAGGCTTCAGTACTGACTGCACTGTGGTCATCACTAAAGTCCCAGTAATCAGTCCCATTTCCTTCATCTTCAACTAAAATAGCTGCCTCTTGCTCCTCTTCACTCACTGTTCTGTTTACTTCTTCTGCACTTTGACAATTACTTTCAGCACTTGTATAACCTTCACCCTTATATTTTTGCCTTTGATTCTTCTTTAGAGTAAATTTCCTGATTGCATCTCTAGCTGCCTGCAGTTCTTCATCATCATCAGATATCCCCTCACACACAATGACTTCCTCATCTGAATCTCTACCTTCATATTCCAATTCCTCATCAATTCATAAATAAAAAAAAGACATGCAAAAACCTTTTCATAATGGAAAGCTTGAATTCTTCACCAGCAACATATCAAATTAGCATTTCCCAAATCATCAATGGTGTTGCTACTGTTGCCGAGAAGAGCTTCTTCGTCAATCTCCTGAGAATAGTTTTTTGTTCTTCTCTGTTTACCGTCTGTCCTTTTCTTTTTACAGTATCCTTACTTGTAATTTTACACCCTGACCTTCACATGAAACTCACGTGTCCATCCTATTAACCTCATTTAATTTCCAGCTCATTCACTTAGTGCTGCCACCTTATTCGACTTGTGGGCCCATTTAATTCCATATCATTAATTACTTACAGAATACACTATAATGTAATAATATAACAGGTTGTAACACTTAATTGTAACTTTTAAAAGTTTAAACACTTAATTATTATAATTCAAAAAGTACAGACACCAAATATGTCTTTATCCCACTATTAAAATAAATAATTAAGTATTTTTATCAACTATATTTAGTCTAAAATATATTATGAATTAATAATTTATATAAATCAGGTGCATTATATATATATATATATATATATATATATATATATATATATATATGTGTGTGTGTGTGTGTGTGTGTATGTGTGTGTGTGTGTGTGTATGTATGTATATTGTTAATATGTGACTTGAATTTAGCCTATGACATCATTATTTGAGCGTTTGAACATGTTTGGGTTATGTATTTTCATGTTGGAAACAAACATGGTTTGAGACATGATATAACACAAGGTGTGTTCAAGGCTATCATTATGTCCAAAGGAGAACACGGGCAGTAACACGGCATGACACAAGCCGTGTTGAAACAGGTCGTTTTGTCCAGAATTGAACACGGCATGATAGAAGCCATGCAACTCATGGGATTGATGTTTTAGCATATACTTGGTGGCTAAGTCAAGGAAATCCTTTCCCAATAGGATTTGACTCTTGTTTAGGAATTAAACTCTTATTTGGAATCAAATTCTTATCACTTATTTACAAGAGATTCCTATATTAAAGAGAATCCTTAATTAAGTTGGATTTTGGATTTATATCCTCTATAAATAGGGCTACATGTATATGTATTATGGGGTGTGTCAAGATGTAGAGACACTATGAATGCCTTGTATTCTGCACGTATGCCAAGTAAAGAGCTTGATTATGTGTAATTGGGGCTAAGGGTTGAGTATTTATCTCCACACTATTTTCTTGTATCTTTGGTTTGATTAGTGAATTTGTTCATCCTTCACCCATAGACATAGGCTTACACCGAACCATGTTAATTCCTGTATGTTTTGTGTTTTCTATATTTTTGGTGTTGTGTTTGTTTATTATCTCAAATAATTTTTGATCCTCTCCCGCTTCCGTAAAATCAAATTTCCTAACAAGTGGTATTAGAGCTGTTTATAATTATTTGAGATTTCATTATGGCGACATCAAAATTTGAGATAGAGAAATTGGATCGCAATATGAGTTTTGATTTATGGAAAATTAAGATGCGAGCCCTTTTAATACTCAATGGGTTGCATAAAGCTTTCTTGGAGAAGGAGAAATTGGCGTCTACAATGACCAAAGAAAAGATGGAGGATTTGGATGCAAGAGCCATGGCTACCATTTAGTTATGTTTGTCGAATGAGGTGTTCCGAGAAGTTATTCATGAGAAGACAGCTATAGCATTATGGGCAAAGCTTGAGGAGCTATTTTTGAAGAAAAGTCTCTCGAATAAACTCACTGTAAAATATCATTTGGATATGCTTAATATGGTAGAAGGTACCTCCTTGAGAATCCATATTAATGAATTTACATCCATCATGATTGACTTGAAAAATTTTGAGATTAAGTATGAAGAAGAAGATTTGACTCTTATATTGCTCCGTTCTCTTTCTGCCTCGTATAAGAATTTTAGAGATACTCTAATTTATACTAAGAAAATGTTGAAGGTGGAGGATGTCAAATCAGCTTTATTTTTAAAGGAGCTTATGGATAAGGAGCTTATTCAAGAAACTAGAGCAACTGCAGATGCTCTATTGGTGAAAAATTCGGGTACTAAAAAGAAGACCTATTATTATTGCAAGACAATTGGGCATTTAAAGGCTAATTATTAGAAAATGAAGAAAAAGGATCAGCATGGTGAATCCGCAGAAGCCAACTTGGTTGATGAGTTTGAAGGTAATGTCCTCATTGTGACTAAAAATTTAACCAATTTTGGGCAAGGGTGGATATTTGATTCTGGTTGTGATTATCACAT
The DNA here is from genome assembly GCA_949673435.1 of Macaranga tanarius. Taxonomy (NCBI): domain Eukaryota; kingdom Viridiplantae; phylum Streptophyta; class Magnoliopsida; order Malpighiales; family Euphorbiaceae; genus Macaranga; species Macaranga tanarius. The sequence goes on along the minus strand of CATIWO010061727.1, from coordinate 1,316 downwards.
TTGTCTCAATAGATATTGGTTTGCCACTTCTGAACCGGTTAATGGTGGTTATGTGTTAATGGGCAATAACCATCCTTATAAGATTATTGGTGTTGGTTCAGTTAGAATTAAAACACATGATGGTGTAGTGAGGACTTTGGTTGATGTTAGACATGTTCCAGATATGTCTAAGAATCTCATCTCGTTATCCACATTAGAAATTGGTGGTTATAAGTTTATTGGCGGAGATGGAATTTTGGATATTGTTATGGATGCCGTTGTGGTGATGCGAGCTAGACGCATTGGTAGATTGTATGAGTTGCAAGGATCTACCGTGACAGGTATTGCTACATTATCATCTCATTCTTCTATACTTTTGGGCGGAGTCAATTTTGGTGATTTATTGACTAAGGCATTTTGGAGGAGCAAGTTCAAGTGGCTCTTGGACTTGTTTTGGTGTTCTCATGTTTAAGACATTTGTGGAGAAGGTGGAGCAAATTTGATACAAGAAAATTCAAGTCAAAGTGGAGATTTGTTAATATGTGACTTGAATTTAGCCTATGACATCATTATTTGAGCGTTTGGACATGTTTGGGTTATGTATTTTCATGTTGGAGACAAACATAGTTTGAGACACGACATGACACAAGGTGTGTTTCAGGCTGTCATTATGTCCAAAGGGGAACACAGGCAGCAACACGGCATGACACAAGCCGTATTGAAACAGGTCGTTTTGTCCAGAATTGAACACGGGTTGGAACACGGCATGATGGAAGCCGTGCAACTCATGGAATTCATGTTTTAGCATATACTTGGTGGCTAAGTCAAGGAAATCCTTTCCCAATAGGATTTGACTCTTATTTAGGAATTAAACTCTTATTTGGAATTAAATTTTTATCACTTATTTAAAAGAGATTCCTATATTGAAGAGAATCCTTGATTAAGTTGGATTTTGGATTTATATCCTCTATAAATAGGGCTACATGTATATGTGTTATGGGGTGTGTCAAGATCTAGAGACACTATGAATGCCTTGTGTTCTGCACGTGTGCCAAGTAGAGAGCTTGATTGAGTGTAATTGGGGCTAAGGGTTGAGTATTTATCTCCATTCTATTTTCTTGTATCTTTGTTTGATTAGTGAATTTGTTCCTCCTTCGCCCGTGGAGTAGGTTTACGCCGAACCACGTTAATTCCTATATGTTTTGTATTTTTTCTATTTTTGGTGTTGTGTTTGTTTATTATCTCATATAATTTCTGATCCTCTCACGCTTCCGAAACTACAAATTTCCTAACACTTCTCATGTAGGTTTTGGTGAACAAGAAGACTGCTAGTGCAA
>CATIWO010061708.1:0-17741 GCA_949673435.1 Macaranga tanarius | reverse complement strand
GATATATATGAATATGTTATTATGATAAGGCATGAAGAATATATAAATATATACATATGAATTTGTGGTTGTGAGAAAGCATGATGAAAATATGTTTATATATTGTTGATGAGAATGTGTTATGATACATTGTGAATATTGACACTTGTGAGGTGCAAGCCACTTGGTGTGGTATAATATATATATGTATTATTGTGAGAAAAGTGAATTTTGATTTACGATGAGAAAAATATATGGGATGTTGGATTATGATGATATGATTGTACATATGCAAAATTTGATATATTGAATTGTGAAAGCCACTTGAGGTGGTATGGTTGAATACGAAATGATGAAACATATGCATAAGTATTGATGTGAGAAATGTGAGGAAATTGTGTATGGAGATTGAGCTCTACGGCCTAAGACTGAGCTGGGCAGAGAGTCTCAAGTATGGCCATTCATATGATATATATATATATATATATATATATATATATGTACGCACGTGTGAGATTTGAGACTAAGCTGGACAGAGAGTCTCAGGAATGGCCATAGATATATGAAAAAGAAATAGAAAAAGAAAAAAAAGAGAATAATGTGAGCTTTGTGAGAAACATATGTGACGTGTGTTGAGAATTCCGGCTGGATTACTAACAAGCATAATTATGCATTTTAGCACCATATCTGCATACATGTTAAATGTGAATTGAATGTGAGAATGATGATGCGAATTATATATGAACTCTTGAAATATTGTGAATTTTGTTATGAGTACCAAAAATATTGTTGAATGTGATCACATGTGTACTAATTGATGTGGTGATTTACACATACTTTAAGTTTATGCTTTTGAGTGAGATAATGTATGAATGAGTGATGGAAGTGTAATGAAATAATGAATAAGGATGTGTAAATCTTATGAATGATTGTGAATTATATGTGATGATTGATGGGGTGTAGATATTGAATTATAAGCACCCAAGTATTTATGCTAGGATTTGCTAGGTTATTATTAAAATGATAAGATTGGGTGTATATGAGGCACTGATAATATTGTTTGAATGTCTAGAAATCTTATTATGATGTTAATGGATGTTTGGTGTAGACTAGTGTGTTTATAATGTATTGTTGTAGCTTGAATTGAGTTACATTCATATGCTTTGATATCACTAGTCACTTCAAGGGAATTTTAGTTAATACATATAAATAAATTCAGCCCAGGTGTCTTCATGAAAGTTGTATCCCTCTGAATTAGCTTTTCGTAGCTTTTTAAATCACTTGAATCTGAGTTTAATAGAGAGAGTTATAGTCGAAAGAGTGAGATATAGTCCATAGGCCATGCACGCAAACTCTCAGGCATGGCCATGTGCCAGGGTAGCACGGCCATGCGGACCCAGAGGTGAGGAATTCGAGCTCTCAGGCACTGGCGCATGGCCGTGTGCACTCCTTGCATGGCCATGCGCAGCCTTCTTGCAGAATTATAGTATTTTGACCATAACGTGAGCTATGGAGCTCCAAATGAGGTTTGGTTTAATGCTACGAAAACTTTAAAGAGTCCTCTATAATGTCATGTTGTGAGATTGAGAAGAATCCATCTTTAAGATTCTTAAAATGAGTTTAACATTTTAGTGCTCACTTACACCTTTGTCATTTGGACTCCCATGTGCAGTCTAAATGCTAAATTCTTGTATTTTAAGGTGTTGCAATATATTCTATGTGTTTTCTTTAATTAGTTCTTGAGAAGAACTATATGTTGGTTATATTAATAATTGCTTATTGAGTTGTAAGCTCATTCCTTTGCAATTATGACTTTCAGGCTGGTTAATTGAAAGCTTGAAGTGGGTTAGTCATGAGCTCAGATGGATCAAAGACAGCCTTGGTGTCGACATCTCCATCCACATGATCACATAAGCATTTTGGCATTTGAGCACTTTGAACTGAATTCATATGTATATTTTAGTATTATGTAACTTTAGATTTTGAGTATTTACACTATATCAAATAAGTGTTTTTATATAATACATATATCTTTTTTTAAAAAAAATCTTCATGTGCCACATGTTTGTTTGTTGTTAGGACACTTGTATGTGGTACCTGGAGGGTGCTACACCAATGCATCCTACAAAACAAAATTCAAAAGAAATTATCTAAAAACAACTAAATCCTACTATTTAAGACAAAATAACAAAACTAACTAAATTAACTAAAAACTAACTAATAATGCAACTACTAAGCCTAAGATACAATAAAATAGAGTGCTTAAAACAAGTATTTTGTACACTCATCAGTTATAAATGAGGCTGCAAATAGTTTAGGTTTGGTTTGGGAAAGTGTGGGTTGTGAGGCAATTCATAAAGATGTTGCAAAAATAAATAAGTCAGTGGTTGTTGAAGACATTAATAGGATTGGGGTTAAAAATTATATAAGACAAAATGAAGGTGAGAATGTGGTTGCTATTGATAGATCTGATACTAGTAGTATGGATGAAGCTACAATTAAAGGCAATGAGGTTAAAATTGATATGTATACAGTTGAGGATATGGAAAATGAAGCTAAAGATTCAGATAAGGAAGTCATTGAGTGTGAAGGGATGTCTTATTATTAATACTCAAAATTTGACAATCCCTAAAATGGTCCAATGATGAAAATTTACTTTAGTATAAGAAGGTGTAAATGCAAAATGGAGCCCCTTGAAGCGTGCTACCCCTAGCATAGGAAACTCTAAAACACCTAAAACAGTAGCCAAAATTTGCCAAACCAGAGTTTTCAGTCTTAAAATGGCCAAAAATACCCAATCGGATCCCCAAAACCTAGAAAACCCTTCAATTCACTTTGAAATACGTGTGATAGAATAAGCATGTATGGGTAGTGGCCCACACATGTGGTTAAGGTCAACCACGTGCGTGGTTAACCACCCATGTACACGGTTGACCTCATTTTGGTGCCTCTTTATAAATACCTGCATTTTTACCAAATTAAGGGACTTTTTTAAAAATTTTAGGGGAAACTCTACTAATTTTGAAACTTGAAACCTCATAAAACAGTATCATTTGGACTAGAATTAGGGATTTCTAAGCTTTAGAGCACATCTCAAGGAAACCTGCAAACCACTGTCAGCCTTTTTTTAATCATTTTCAGTAGGTTTTAGACCCTAAATCATCAAATCACCTCAATAATGTCAAAGCACGCTTTAAGAGGTAATCACTTTTGCATTCACATATTATTTTCATCTAAATTGGGCGAGGACAGCTTGACAGAGCCTACAAATTTCTTTCCACTTTATGTAAACTAAGCTTAGATCAAAAAATCAATATCAGGATCCATATTTTACATGTAGCATGTTTATTTTATTGCTCTGTATTTTTGCTTATTCTCCTAATTATGTTTTTCCAAAAATCCTAAAAAAGCCTAGTAAAATTGTGAAAATTATGATATGATTGCATGCGATTGAAGTTTGACTCCCTTGCTTGCTATGTGTTTTATATGATTCATTTGATTTATTCTGTTTGCATTTCTACATTTTTTCTAGCCCCGGATGCAATTATTGCATTTATGTGATAAAATTTTGCATTTTGTGGTTTTTGTCATTATTACTGCATTATCGGATTAAAATGAACATCATTTTCGGTAAAGCTTGTATTTTTTTATTATGATTTATGTGAAACTAACTTTTTTGATGTAAAGCTATTATTTTAGCATAAAGTTACCATTTTTACATGCAAATTGGCATCTTGCATTCAATTTTGGCATAAAAATCATCTTTTTAGGTTGTATATTAAAAATAGCATTTTTGACACCAAAGTTGCACTTTTACTATTTTAAATAGAAAACTTGCATTTTTAATTCATCGTTACTATCAAAAATGTGATTTTTGTGTAAAATATGCATTTGGACTATTTTTCATAAAAAGTTCATGCTTTCATATTAAAGGTCACATTTTCTGTTTGAAATTTATGTATTTGGCATATAAACTACATATGTAGATGAAACTTACATTTCTGCCAATCCTACACTTAAGTTACCATGTTTATGATAAATTGGTATTTTTGGTATTTTTCATGAATATGATAACTTAAGTGTATGATTGACAAGAAAAGGGATTGTATTTTTTTGCACTATAACTCTTATATTCTACATGAATGATTATTACTCCTTTAAATCTGCCTTTTAAATTGCATTCTAGGCTAGAATCACATCTTTTGGTCCCATGATGTGAAAATATAATACTTCTTTGCTCATTTTCCTTCTTTTATGTTACTAAAAACATGTCTAAATACCTTTCATATGTGTAGATCGTGTTATTTATGTCATTTCATAAAATTATGAATTTATGTCTTTCTTTCTATACGACTTGCTATTTTTGCGTAATGTAAATGGATGAATGAGTGCATAGAATGGATGGATGGTTGTTACTGTGCTAACCTTTATTTTGTAGGTTTATTAGATATAGGACTAGATTTATCATTTTTATACTTTGTTTTCTTACAAATGTATTTATTAGGATTTAAAACATTGTACTCTTTAATTCATTCCTTCTCTTTTATTTTGTGATGTATGGCTATTTTTTATTGTGCTTGTTGTGAATGTGATGTATGTTATGGATGTTTGTATATACTTACCATTATGAATTTGAAATTAGGGTGATGCGATAAGTAAAATAGGTCGAGTATAATAAAAAATAGTCAAGTAAAAACCTCTCCCCAAACTTATAATCTCTAACAAAGGAAGTGAATTTCATATAGTTGATAAGCTATTTTTCAAATTTTCGTGTGAGCAGGTGACAACTCCAAAATCGCAAATATTGGCTTTCTCCTCAATGTCGCCTCAAAAACTCTCGCGCCGACCTCGTAACCATAATTGGCAACTCGACTGAAGACACTCAGAGGAGTGACAGTTTCAAAATTGGTCGATTCTCATTGTACTCACTTATAATGCTTTCCTTCACAATAACATTTTGCATTTGTATAACACTTTGTAAACTAGCACCCTTAGTCTTTAAATATTCGATAATATCAAACTAGGATCTCCCTTGATTCCACTCGAGTCTGAGGTGAATAATCTGATTTCGTTACTTTTAGCCTTAACTCAGTCCAATAAAACTGTAAGGATTATGTGATGCAACTCAGCTCCTAAGTTCATAATGGGGTACGGTTTCTCTCAAATAGGTAAAAGATACCGAGCCTGCATGACTAGGGCTTGTAACCCAAGTCTATAATAGGGTATAATCTCTTCCTAGGTAGGTTCAATCTTTAGTTAATAGGAGACCTCAGACGCACACTTAAGTTTGGGTAATGTTGACATGTTTTGATAATAAAAAATTAAATGCTTGTAGTCAAAGTATGTATACTCAGGTATGACCATATGCTATTTGCACAAATAGTATAGAGCCAATATTTTAATGCAAATGATAATGATCGATTGGGTTACGTTTTACTTGTGTGAATAGTTTACACAAATAATAAAAAAGGCGGAGCCTTGTGTGAATTTCTGCATAGCCCGAGCTAATCAGGTTCTGCAAGTGTTACAACATGAACTCAAATATACCTTTTTGGATAGCATAATATAATCATAATAGAGCACACATAATTTGGTCAAAAGCGAGTCATTTATTACTTTCAGAATAGAATAATGTCATCAAAATGAAAAGTCTCGACCTTGCACTCTTATTCAAAAAGGAACAAATGATGAGCACCCTTAGGAATAAAAAACATAATGAATAGGATTGAAATGTCTATATGAGCAACACAACGACACTTCACGTCGTAATGGATACTTAGTATTGTACACATTTCAAGCAATCTAAACAAACCTAGTGCAAAGGGATAATGATAATACACGATGGACCATCATTTGAGGTTTTCTAAATAAACGAACAGAGTTTCGATAAGGTTGCATGCAATAGCCAGGTGGGATCTTAGAGGAACTTACAACTGGTTTATTTACATGGGCTGAGTAATGGTGAAAGGCTAAAGTTTCCTTTAGTGAGATATCCTCATAGAAAAATAAGGTTGGAAGGGAGTGTTTGCCTGTGTTTAGTTTCTTCATCTTTCAGGTTCATGCTAATGCTATTTTATTCATTTTTCTAACTAGTTTTCTTTGTTTTATTTTCTACTTGCTCTTTTATGCATACATATGAGCATATAGGTACATCATTACTAAACCTATTTTTTGCAACCATTCTTCATTTTAAATTAGATCCTGTATAAGTACGATATGTATACATATTAACCCTACTCCTATGAAGCTCACAACATAGTATACATGCAAGACATCTTTTCTTTTACACTAACTTGCTTTGTTTCAATTTACTAACCTTTCTCTTTTATTTTGTTTATTCTCTTCATGCATACATGCACACATAAAGGATTCATTATTAACTCATATTTTTGCAACCATAAGACATTTTTAATAAGGTCCTATATAAACATGCCATATATAATTGCTAACTGTATGACATGACATGCATTTACGATATTTTTCTCTGACTTATTTTCTTTTCTCTAATTTTTAGTTTATTTTACTTTTACAGTTCACACATACATATACATACATCAATAACCCATATTCTTTGTAGCAATATTGCATTTTCAAAAGGGTCCACATTAGTATGTCACGCATGACACAACATGTAGTCATAATATCTTTACTCTTCATGCTAACCTTATTCCTTTGTATGACATTGCATCCATACACTTCATGTCAACTACACTATCTTTTGTATGATAATGCATACATACACTTCATGTCAATTGCACTAACTCCATTATTTTTACAGTTATAACCCCTTGAAAATCCTCTAAGAGGAGAGTTAGCAATAATTAGGATTTGAGATAGCTACCAATTTAAGGATTAGAATGAAAACTTCGAGGAACCACTCAAAGAGCAATTCCCAAAATCTTGGACTGATGATACCTCAGCTGACATCCTCTAAGATAAAATGAAAGCCATTTTTTATCAAACCCTATGTTCCCAAGATGTCTGGAGCCTTACTGAAGTGTCTGACTCTGTAAACTCTGTAAATCCAAAAGTTGATAAGGGGAAGACCGTGATGAACATACGAAGTGAGATTAAGAAAAATGAAAAATATTATCCAGCCCAAAAAGAAGTACCACCTCAATTGCCAGTTGATCTAAATAATTTTATCAAGTCTGAATCACTAGAGGAGTCCAAGATATTAGCCAACATAATGGCACAACTTAAATTTTTACTAAAGGATAAAATCTATGTGAAGAATTATGACTACACTGATTTAGAACTTATCAAGGATGAAACCCTCAGATGATTTCAAACTCCCCAACTTCGCTAAGTATGATGGCACTAGTGACCTTATAGTACATTTAAAGTAGTATGTCACCTTTATGGCTACAATAAAGCTTAAAAAGGCATAAAATGTGTTTTTCCTTTTCATATTATTAGAAGAGGGACCAAGGGGTTGGTTCTTTGACATAGAAAAAGAAATCAAGAATAATCATTCTTGACTTAGAAGTTCATTGAGTAATATGAGTATAATACTCACATGGATATCTCAAAACACGATTTGAAAATCATTAAACAGAAGTCTGGAGAGAGTTTCTCTGAATATATTGTAAGATGGAGAGCCATAATAAGAATAGACCTCCTGAAGATAAAAAAAAATTAAGATGGTGGTTAAATGTACACTGCCCTACCTTAGGGAGAATATGTTGTGCACTTACTACCTTAATTTTAAAGCTCTATACCAGGCTGGGATCTATATTAAAGATATAGAAGCTCAACAACTTGAGAATGAACACCATAACTCCTATTTCATAGGCAATCAAAGTTCAACAAACTATAGCCTACCGCAATTAGAATGCTCATAAGTATATATAGTTAATCACCACTAAGCCAATAGAAAATTTTCCAACTTTAATTTGCCTCTCTCCAAAGTCTTCCAAATACTTCAAAAAGAGAACCTCCTAAGGCTTCTAAAACTAAGACTATATTCTATCTATAGTCGATAAGAAAATAGGAGATATTATGAAAAATGTAACCAATTCTTTCATTTCTTTAGGTCTTTATTGGACCCCTTACCTCTATATACTGACCTTAACCATTTTTGTCACTTCCACCAAATCTTTAGCCATGCCATAGATAACTGCAATGCTTTGAAATACATAATTTAAGACCTAAATTGACTTGGGGAGAATTGAAAATCTAGAAAAAAAGACCTCGCACTAAAGATAACCTACTACCTAATTACCAAGTCGTACCACCACTAACTTTTGGAACAAATAGTATATTCTTTAGGTTGCTAAAATCTCAAAGAAGTAAAATATTATCTATTTTTTTAGAGCTTTGCATCTAGCCGGTACAAGGGTAGAAGACGAAAGGGAGCAATAAGAACCCATTTCACATGATGATCATAAACAACAAAGTAGTATAAGCTTCCCCGATTTTGAGCTTGAAGAACTAGAATGAACATACTAGTAAATCTTTTTTATAGATGTATTGGCTAGATGAGAATAATGAACTCTTTTTTATTATTTTGTTAAGTAGTATGAGAAATATTGAACAGTTCATAGAGTTCTTTTTGGAAAAATTTTGAGTTCTTTATTAATCATCCATTTTTATATTATTGGAAATTATTGCTCATTTCAACATTTTATTAAAATTTTGAGATGCTTATTCTTGTTACAACCTTATATATATAAAAAAAGAGTGATCCAGTTAGGACCAAAAACCTTCATAAAGAAGGCGACCTAAGCAAAAAAAGAAAAAATAAAAGAAAAAAAGGAGAGGATTAAAAATAAAAAGCAGCCCATGTAGGTGCAAAAATCTCTATAAGGAGAGTGAGCATACGAGGAGTTAAACTCATGATTTTCCAAGAGCATTATAGTTAGAATAAAAGTTCACCTCATAGCAAAAATAGCAAGAACATTGACCATATGGTAGTTCAGATCCAAAATGTAGAGACATATTTAGTATACATATAGGCTTACACACAGAGATAGTCTGCTCAGTGACTAGACGCATTCAATGTGCTACGACACTGGATTCTTCAAAATGGAATTACGAGAGGCTCCATGAGGTGCACTAAATCATACATGTAATATAACTTTCAATTGGTGCAAATCAAAGATGTAGCCCTTCAATAAATGTTGTTTGTAGTCGTCAGCAAATTTTAAATAAGATAAAAACCTAGAACCTTTCAAGTCCTGAAGCCTACCTTTAATAAAAGCCTACATTCTTAACAAAACATAAACCAACCCTCAATAAAAAGGCCACTCTTATCAAGAAAAACCGAAATCAGTTACCAATAAAAATTTCTTTTCCAATATCAAGACCAACTTCCAAAAGGTCACCCTTTCTTGATAAAGCCTAGCTTAGCTTTCCAATAATAAACAATAATAATCTGCTATCGCCAAAAGTTAAGGCCCATTTCCAATAAAGACTCAACCAAATTTTCTGACCCGTCATGCACCTAACTCTATATCACAATAATGGACCATTCAACAACCCATGACCTAAAACTTCCCAGACAATAATTAGTCTCCTTAGTATTAAAGATGACCTCCTAACTAATAAACAAACCACATCAGCTCAGCACATCATCATCAAGATCTTTGGTTTTGCCTCTAACTAACTTGGTCCTCCTTTTATAAATAATAATCTCAGTATCTCTAACCTTGAACTACTAACTAGCTAACTTTCTTTAAAATAAAGAACCTTGACCAGACCTATGAGATAAGCCTCTATTCCCATACATTAACTTACTTTCATCCCTAAATAACCAAAAAAAAAACATTTAAAGCTTGACACTCACTTTCATCATATAGCATACCCCATTTGTATCATGTATGTACATACACCTCACATGCATATACATCTCTAAAGAGCAAGCAAATGCTTCTCTTCAACATTTTGTAACACCATTATTAGTCCACCCATACATATGCTTACACATATATCCGAAATAAAAAAATAATAGAAAAACATTCCACCTTCATATTGCATCATACATACATGCATCGGTATAGCGAGCAACCACCTCATCCTCGTAAAGCATAATCTTCCACACTACATACATACATTAACATATATGTCTTAAAGTAGTAGCCTTTTCCTCCATCACATAACATGGTAATTAGCATTCTATGCACATATACACTTCTTAGTAAAGTAAGCAATACCCTTTTTTCATCATATAATATGATAATCGACATTCTAGTCACATATGCATTTGCCTTGAAGAGGAAAGTAGTCTTCTTTCTTTAATATATAACATAGTTATTATTGTTTTATGTGTATATGCATCTATATATACACCTCAAATAAAAGTAATTAATCCTCTTTTTTCACCAGACACCATGATCATTTATACATGTATAAAAAATAAGTAATCTTCCCTTTCATCTTGTCATATAACTATACTCATCATATATATACATGTGTCCATGCACATGTTTTGGGAAGACAAACAATCGCCATATCCTCATAAAGCATAACTATTCACATTGAATGCATGCATAAGTTCATCTGCCATAGGATAGTAAGTAATATTCTCTTTCATCGAGCAACATTTTCATTAACACTGCATGCATAACATATGCTTACACATATGTTTAAACATGTTCATCATATAATATAATTATTATCACCCCCACACATAATATAATCTCAACACATATACTTCGACAAAAAGCACACAAAATTTCCCCCATGATGCATTATAAAGCATTCATAAATGTATTTATGCCTTAAAAAAGTAGCATGCATTTATGCTTTAGAAAAGTACACTTTCCTTTTTTTTTATCATACATCATGATCACTTGTGTGCCTATGCCTTTTAAAAAAAAAATCTTCCCCTTTATACCATAATATAATCATTAGTATTTTATGCATACATGTAGTTGTATATACACAGAGGAAAAGCAATTCTCCCCTTTGTTAAAATAGCATAATCATTCATATTGCATGCATACATATATGCATCTATCAACCTATTGTATAATTATTTACATCACATACACATATACATCCTTATATACACCTTAGAGGTAAGCCAACAATTGTCCTCCATATTAAGCCTAATCATTAACATTCCCTATATACATGCATTTGCATGAAAAGTGCAACAATAAGACATAACCATCGATATTGCATGCATACACGCATCTGTATGCATAACCTTAAGGAAGCAATAAGTGACCACAAACATCATGAGAAAGAGTGAACAAGCGCACAAAGTTGGCGGCACTCGACGTGTTATAGTATTAGGCTCTTCAAATAAGACGCAGCTTCAATAGATGCCCTCCAAGGCATATCAAACCTTACATGCTGGATAACCTTGAAAACCGTTAAATTGATAACCTTCAGTCCAAATGGGACCAGAAATGCATAAAAGTCAAATGTAAACTTTGGGGTAAAGTCAAAGATTCAAGTTGCACTATATCCCTGAAATAATCTAAATATTAATTGTTGAGTTCCAAAATTTTTATATATTTTAACATTCATTCAAAAAATTGATGTGTGAAATTATTAAAATTTATAATATTTTTCTAAAAATATTTAAACCCCCTTTTTAAACTATATTAAAAATTCTATTCTATTACTATCTCATTTATTTGAGATTTTTCTTTAATAGTAGCTTCAATCTAAATTATTTTATTTATAATTCTTTTTTTTTTAATTTTTTTATTCTCTTGTGTTGCTGGTCATCTTGTCCCTTTTGATTGGTGCTTTTTTTGGTTCTTCTTTATGCATAATCTTTTTAAATTTAATTAGGACCTATATAAAAAAAATCTTTTAGGGCTTATCAAATTTAAATATCAAAGTGAATTTCTCTTCCTAACAAAAAAACAAACCTCATATTTTTAAGATTTTCTCTTACATTATCAAATCTCTCAGTTAATTAACATAAGTTTTTTCATCTTTTATTACTGTAAGCACTTGAATTTTGGGCTAATTAAAGGATATGAAAATTCAGTAATGATCATCATTCCAATAATCTTATGAAGATTATTATTGTGAAATGAAATGATAAAAGACTATGAAAAACTTAAAAAATATCATGTTAGAATTAAATAAAAATAATTCTTTTTTGTTTTTTCTTTTAAGGATTTAATATTAATATGGTTATATAATAATACATAATACATGATGTAATTAAATTGTATGAATTAAATTAGAAATATTGTATATAATAAAAAATGATTAAAGGATGAATAATTACAATAAAAAATACAAATGAAAGTCCAGTATTTGAATTCAGTCTCTGAAGGCGATTGTGGTGTCTCCATCAAATCCAGTTACCACAAATATTTAGTGTCCTAGTTATTACCTAAGCGGTGACTCCTTTTCTGATTCTACCCTTTATGGCTAGTTTTGTATCTCCTAAGTGGGTTACAAAAATTGAACATTGTTGTGGTTATCGAATAATTAAATGTTCGCTAAATCTTGCCTCCTACAGTAGCAACTTCATTGGGGATAGAAATGTTGATTCTAGTGTTTTGCTTATTATGGTTATTTGTCCAATAATCATTTCCTTTTATTACTACACTTACACACAATGTGCATAATATCTGGATAACCTAATGATAGTTAATGCATTACTGCCTTATTTTACTTTGAAATTGGTGGTCGTGTATTTAACTATAATCACTCATAATGGAATTTATTAAGTATATTATTTGGACCCTTGAGTGGGAAAATAAAAAGAAAATATAAAGCTATGGGAGCCTTTGACCTTACCTAAGACTCAACCAATGTTATGGCCTTAACAACTTCCCTTAGGATTTACCTAAACTTGCATGTATATTATGCCATATAATCCTTTTGTTTATAAAGCCAAAACCTATAATGATGAATTAGTAAGCTATATGAGATTAGGCCCTAAATTTATTTCCTTATGGCCAATTATTTCTAGATGGACTTTAGTTTTATTAATGAAAGAGGTTACTTGTTTCTCTTACTTTTAAGAGATGCAATGCTTGTGGACTTATTAATAATCAAGACCTAGACTAAAAGTCCTAGGGAAATAGACTCGCTATTGAACATGTGTAAGATAAATAAGATTGGAAGGCTACTTGTATATGATTACTTATGTAATATATGATTGACTTGCATATCATGCATACATGACATCCATACATCATACTAACACCTTGTTTTGCAACCATAGACTTATCATTATCATTTTTTATCTAGATTCGATCTAAGAAAGGCCGACTCACCCGGAGCATGCCAATTGAGATTCTAAAAATGGCTGAGCTTGACTTTAATGCTCTTAAGCATGAGATGATTGTTGAAACCGAGGGAGTTATGAAAGAGATAGTAGGAGAAACTATGAAACAAATGTAGTTAAGCTGAGAAAGACTTTGGAGTTAAGAGTGTTTACAACCAACAAACCTAAAGATGGAGAGGGTGATGATGAGTTACTTGGATTAGAGGATGTAGTAGAACAATTTAATCCAAATTCCAATATAAGCAACAATGTAGTAAAACCTAATTAGGCAAAATACTTGACAAAAAAAGGTGACCCAGATGCAGATCAAAATAAAGGAGAAGGGGATGGAATCAAGTTGTGACTTCAGGAATATGGATTTTGAGGAAGATGAACCTTTTCCCAAGAAGTTCAAGTTCTCTGATATGAAAAAGTATAATAGTACTAAAGATCTCATATTTCATCTTAGATAATATATCACTTACATGAAGCTAACCAATTTAGCCAAAACTCAGATAACAAAGTAGTTTTTTTATGTCTCTTGAAGGAGCTATAACTCATTAGTATTACACCATAGATGCTCATGTCCAGTCAGATTAGAAAGAACTAAGTGATGCATTTGTCAAACAGTATGGCTTGAATTCTTAAATATAAGTGTCTTTTAGAGATCTATAAAATATGAATTAGAAGCCTAATAAGTCCTTTACCGACTATCTGACACGTTAGATAGGAAAGTTAGCTCAGATGAGACATAAGCTAGTAGAATCGGATTAGCTTTTCATAGCAATTAATGGATGCATTCCTTTTTTTTATATAAAAAAGCTAAAGGATTTAGGAATTAGAAACTTTGAGGAACTGTATCAATTTAGGATTCAAAAAGAGGCCGACTTATGCTAAAAGAACAAATCTTATAGGGCCAAGTCAAGAGGCAGAGATAATAGATTTAGTGATGTAATTCAAGTCAATGCTATCAATTAGTTCAAGAGATTCTCTAACCTTGGTAAACCTCTCTCTAAAGTCTTAAAGAGGCTATTTAAGAAAAACTTTATTCAACTTTTAGCACTAAAATCACCCCTTACAAATGCAAACCTAAAACTCTATTGCCATTACCATTAAGTTATCAATCATGATAATAATTGATGCATCAAACTTACACACGCCATCCAAGACCTCATTGACTCTGAAAAAATTACCAACCCTAAAATTAGAAAAGTAAACACTCAAAATAACCCTCTTCTAAACTACTAAAATGTACCACTATCTTATCCACTTATCTATATGATTAATTCTAAGTTGATTGAAGAAGAAGTGATAAATTCTTTCACTAATGCTAAACCTACTAAATAACCTAAGAATGAAATAGGACTCTTGGGCCAGTTTTTTAGAAAGTTTGATTATTAGATAAAGTACTCAAAACCTCTTTATTTTGATATACATATAGAGTTAATCAAACCAAATGGGTGGGAGATTGAGGAAGAATCAGTCAAACATAAAACAATACATATCAAGAGTCATTTGATGATGAAAACTTAATAGATGTACATTCTTAGATTAGTAATGAAGTGAATGAGCTCACCAAGTTGTTGGAAGAATTGGTTGATGCACTAGAGGAACATGTAGTTAAAAAAATGAGTGATAGTAGGCAAGAACCTAAAGTGAGGGATTTAGTTGAAAATATGAAGATTTCTATAGATGCTTGAAATGAAATAAAGGTTTAGCAACTCAAATTTGCTTACTATTTAGATTTAAAGTTTTAGTATTTGATCATCTTTAGCTATTTAGAACTAATGATTTGTTTTTCTTTGAGTTTTATGTAATAAAAGTTTGACTTTATCTCTTTATGTGACGTTTTCTTAATTAATTATATTGGTTGTAATGATTATTTCATAATCATTTTTATATATTTTTTTGTACAAATTAAGTCATTATTCCTGACACAATCGTAGACATTACTTAGTACATCTAAATTTTTCCTAATGAGTAAAAAATGAAGAAAAATAAAAAAATAGAAATAAAAAATAGAAAGTATTTATTGGGTTTTAAAAAAGGATAATTATTTGCCAATAAAGGTCAATACGATCTTGAGGGGGAATTATATGCCAAATGAGGAGGGGAGCCTAACTCCAATCAAAGTATGAACTAAAGTGAGAGAGAAGGAAATGAAGGGGGTCATTTCCTTCAAGTGCAAAGTTGTTAACTTCCAAACATATTCAAAAGAGAGAGATCTAATTAAAGACATTAATTGAATTAATAAACTTGAGTAAACTCATTAAATGCTTTCTATCAATGCCTCGCTAGGGAAAGAACCCTATAAAGGGGTTGTCTCGGTAAAAATTAAGGACCAATTAAAAGGAGAGAGATGGTACAAAATAGTTAATTGAAAAACTTGTAAGGAAACCCACCTAACAAAAGCAATTTGTAATATTCGGTTATATAATAATTAAATGCACTTGAGTTTGCCATTATTATTATTATTTGTGAAATTTTTGCTACAACTTTCCTAATTAAATGGGACGACATCATACAAATTGAGGCTTAAGGACAACTAAGTTGCCAAAAGAAAGATATTAGCAAATTTATTCCTCTACACCACATTTGTACAATTCTTTAGATTTTTTTATGTCTTGTGGAGCTCTGTGGTTGTGTTTTCAATAATGATTAATGATCTTTACGGGCCCTCAAGGGCAATTTGGAAAGATGAATTATAAAGTGTTGAATATAACCATTATTTACTTTTGGAGGGCAATAATGACATTCAAAAAAATGAAAAGTTTGGAATAAAATCAACATCAGTTCTGGGAGCATCCTATTCTAGGACATGTCATGGACAATCTAGAATTAATTATTATGGGAGCTATTAAATAAATCTCCATCCTCAATAGTATATTCTTCTGGATTTTGATCTTAGTCAGTTTCCTTATCGATATTTTTATTTATAGTCTAATCCATTTGCAAAACTGCTACTTATTATCTGAACCACTTAAGATGATGAACAAGGTTGTCCAAATAGAAGGATAATATAAGTGTCATAACATGCATACTTACATGCATGCATAAAGTTAAATATACTTGACTTTTGTTGTTTTGATAAATTTATGATGTAATCCATACTTGTTTGCATATTTCTCTTACTCTTGTTATGCCTATATTTGACATTCGCATTTATCGTCAGTGATCTATTCTTTGATGAGTTTTTTTTGGCTTAGTTTAAACAGCAAAATAGAGATTTTGATATCATTTTTTTTTGTCACAAGTTAATTTCATTCAAAAGAATTTTTCAAAGTTATTTTTCTTACTTAAAATTTTAAAGCCAAGTGTCGGGTTCCTAAAATTATTTTTCTCGATTGAAACTTTGACGTTAATTAACAAATTTTCAAAACTGTTTTCCTAACTTAAAATTTTAATATCAAGTGTCAAATTTTCAACATCATTTTTCTTGCTTAAAATTTTAACGTTGAGTGTCAAGTTTTAAAATTGTTTTTCCTCATTTGAAAAATTAACGTTAAGTGTTAGATTTTCAAAGTTGTTGTCCGTGCTTGAAATTTTAAAGTCAAATATTAGATTTTCAATATTGTTTTCTTCAATTAAAAAGTGTTAAGCTTTCAAAATTATTATTCCTGCCAAGTGGCTATTTTTTAAAATTAAGTTTTCTCTTATATTAAAACCTTTCCTTTTGAAATTTGATTGCTAGAGAAAGAAATTTTTCTTTTTTTTATATTTCCTCAACATCCCATGACACGTTGGTTCCTCATAAATTCCATTTTACTTCATTTATGATGAAGTAAGTGGGCAACTGTCAACACCTAAATTTTGAGATGCTGAAGAATAGACCGACAACCCGATGATAATCACCAGATAACAAAAATACACAAAAAATAGCAGTATGCCGATAATGTGAGCCAAAGCCCATTTAAACCTAAGTTTAAAGTCCAAAATATGTATTTCTAAGTCTATTAAGCCTAAGGTATTGAGCCTAGCATGCGTGGGCTGAGTTCGACCAAATTTATTTTCAGCCTGTCAAGCACATCGCCTCTCCGAAGTGACGACTGCCTCTTTGGTCAAATGACTGGATTTGTAATGAGGTGAATGCCTCTATTGCTAAGTTTGCAGTACCTTATGATCTTAAAGGCTAATAATTAAGAATAAGACCTCATCTTATCCCTTTAATGATAGTGTTAGTCAATATTAAAGATGAGATTAAGCTTTCTCCTAAAATATAGGATAGGATTAATTTTGAGGATAAAATAAGATTAGGTCAATTGGTTTAAAAATCTAAACTTTTTTTTTACTTCTTTCGGTTTTAGCCCACTATTAAAATTTTGGTAAAAAAGTCCCAATTTGACAAATTAGTAGCAATTCTATTTTAAAATTAATTTTAGTCAAAATTGAATGTGGAGATGCTGATAGGGCATTCTAGGTGGCATTATTTACGTGGGATGTGACGCCCTTCCCCACCGACACCTCGCCAAGCAATAACATCATCTTTATTACTTAGTCGTGGTACCGATATGGAAAGGCAGTACTTCTAAGTTAAATTTATTTTACTAGCACTACATAATCATCCAATAATTTTGAT
>CATIWO010061704.1:0-11453 GCA_949673435.1 Macaranga tanarius | reverse complement strand
AAAAAAAAAAAAGAAAGAGAAAAAGAAAAGGCATTCATCATGAATAAAAGAAAAAACTGGAAATTCTCCTGGCGTGTAAGATCACCAACTCACAAAGTTGACCATAAAATGTGAACATAATAGCACAAGCAATTGTACTTCAGATAAATGAAATTTGACCAAAAAAATAAAAACTTACCAGGAGGAAGCTTAGTTTTATCATAAACTTTAAAATGTTTAGTTGCGAAGTGTTGATCATATGCTGGCTGCCGAGACACATGCACAGGTCTGTCATCTGTACGTTCATTTCTCAAACGCTTGCGTCTTTCTTCACGTTCCTAATCAAGACATAAACAAGATAGACAACCATAAATGAGGGTAACTACATGCACACCCAACAATATGTCACTTCCCACAAACAGAATTCAAGCACAATAAAAACATTGGGAAACAAGAAACTAAGAAGAGAATTAAAAGAAAATGAGCTACTATAGCCAAGGAGAGAAAAAGCACAAACTATCATCTCATAAAAAATTTATTTGTATTGTACAGCTAACAATCAAAAGTGTTCATGCACAGGCCCTTGGAAAAGATATGTGTGATGGCACTTGTATATCCAATCTCAGTCAAACCAAGCCATGTCTCAATTGTGAACTGAAATGCCAAAATTTATTAGTGGACACGTTCACAGCTATGTAATCATATTATGCACCATGATTCTACATATTAGTTTTCAAGTCCCCTTTGGGAGGCCTGATAACCTGGAGTCTTTTGTGGAACTTTGAGCAGTTAGTTCAAGTCTCAAATTTTAAGCATCTATAACCTTCATAATGAAGCTGAATTCTCCACTTTTTAACATAGGTGCTCGTATTTGTTAATTTATCAAATAAATTCAATGATAAATTGATTGCTTAAAAAGGTTTTCAATCCAATCAGTAGGAACTTTAAAGAGTTAACATTTAGGAATAGAAAAAGTAGCACATTTTAAAGCTCCATTTGCACCATATAACAAAAAATGTGTTATTCACAAGACAACAAAAGATTTGCTCATCATGGAGAGTACTTTACAAGTCAAAAGCAATACTTGACCAGTTCTAAAGAAATTGACATTCAGTTGTCAAATTGGGTAGTTAATTTGTTTCTAGATTCCATAAACTGATAAAAAGATAAAGAACATACCAAAAAAAAAAATTTAATTTAAACAGGCATATTAGTTGCTGATCACTGTCAATCCGCTAATAATCATCAATCGCCATAATTACCTTTCTCCTGCGTGATGTTTACTTCTATTCAAGCAAGATTAACAATAAAGAAGAAGAAAAAGAATATGTAAATAGAGCCATTATAGATGCAAATCTCATAAATTTGTTTGGACAAGTTTTTCTTTCCATTGTCCAAATGCCATAAAGAAAAATTTCGGTTGCTTATCAGCATTGCAACTACAAAAGAAAAAAAAAAGAATTCTTTATGTTTTTCTAAAAATATTTCCCAGAAATAAGTTATTATTACCAAAGAAAAAAAAAAGGGAACAAAAAAAAGTTTATTTCAGAGATCTCAAAGGAAGATCCTTACAACTGTACTCATTCACACAACAGTGAAGTCCAAAAACTAAAGAATAATCTCCCTAGTTCCCGTGATTTATCCAAGTAAACAAATAAATTCAGACCATAAAATACATTATTCAATAGCAAATTGCTCAAGGAATATAACCAAAAAATGAAGGAATTATAAGGTACCCGGCGAGCAGTTTCAACAGCAGATTCAAAGTGTTCTTCTGAAGGAGTAGTGAATTCTTCATGCACTTCAGAATTCTCTTCGTCGTCTTCGGGTAAAGGCGAAACGTTCAAATCCATGGTAACCACCATTCAACATTTACCAACATGAAAATCTCAAATGCTCTTTCAGTCTCTCCCTTATAGTACTAGTAGTTGCCAAATCACATAATGTGTTAACCTACACCAACAAACCAGATACTGCAGTTTAACCTAAGAGGTGACAGCTGAAAAGAAAAAAAAAAAAAAAGGCGAGGGACTGGAATCAAAGTTTCCAAATAAAATGAATCCTTAAAAGCCACTTTTAAGATTGTGTTTGGAGAAATGTAAAAGTGGAAGACTTTAATTCAATTGAATTCCAATTAGTCTACTCGCGCGCTTGGAACATGCATAGTTGCTAGAATTCAACTATTTGGACTTGAAAAGGAAAAAAAAAAAAAATTGAGGGCATTTTGAAAGAAATGAAAACGTGATACAAGTGCCATGATTGTGGCCACAATTGAATGCTAAGAAACTCGAGCAGAGATGGACAATTCCAAATGGTTGCAAAAAATGCTAGAATTTAAACAATATTCACCAACAATTTCAACTCAAACATACACTAAAATTCCTCACATTTTCTAGGGCAAACAAAACTAGCAGAACAAATGACATAAAACCCAAACCCTAACCAGAGAGGCACCAAATAAAAGAAAGAAATCAGAACCAAGTTTTTTAAAAAAAAAAAAAAAAAACTGGCATTTTACCAATCAAATCAAAGAAAAAAAAACAAAATTCAAGACCAAAAAACAGGAGAAATCACCGGTTGCCTGAGTAGCAGAAGCAGTAGAAGTTTGAAATTGAGAGGGTGCTTGAGCGATCAAAAGACCATTGAAGGAGAGATTACTGTGATCACAGTGTGTGTAAGCTTCAGAAACCTAACGATTATGGCAGTTGAAAACTTTGTATTCGAAACCCTAGAGAGAGAGAAAGAGGGAGAGTTTTTTTTTTTTTTTTTTTTTTTTAGATATAGAGAGAGAGAGAGAAAGAGAGAAGTATGTAAAAGTTTTGTTTTATTTATTTATTGTTTAATAATGTGGTGAGAGCGGGGAAAATCTAACGAATAGGGAGTTAGGAACCGAAGTGAACTTTTGTGTATTTAGTATTTCACGTAATAAATTTAAAATAATGATTAAAATAATACTTCAATAATTAATTTTTTTTGGGATAATGACTTTTTTAGTCCTATAGTTATACGTTTTTCACAATTAAATCTTAAAATAAATTTTCTTAACAATCAAGTTCTAAAGAATTTTAAATATATTCCCATTAGTCCTAGTTTGTTAACTCATACGTAAATAACTAATTTGACATAAAACACCATTAGATCCTTCACAACTCATCTTACACATCACTTTATATGATTCCCGTCATAAAGCTACTTCAGCTTATCGTCACATTAGACTTCCACTTAAATTTGCACTTAAAAAAAAAAATTAAGTGTAATACATTCTTCTTCTTCTTCTTCTTCTTCTTTATTCTTTATAATTTCATCTTCTTTATTCTAATTTTTCTCTCCTCGTAAACCTCTTTTTCTTACATTTTCTCCCTCAAATTCACCCATTCTCTCACCGTAGCCGCTGCCTCCTTCAATTTTCACGTGTTCTATATTATTCATGAATCATGAAATTTGAAAATTTTAGTGGTTAACAATCAAAATTTAATGTAGGGGGCTAATAATATAAGTGGATTTGAATGTTTGATGGAAGGAGAAAGCGAAATTGTAAGTAATGAGGAAGATGGCATAATTAACTTGATTAGGGTTTTTTGATGGGGTAAAATTTGAGTTAGTAGTTGTAGAATGAATTTTTGATGGCTATGGTTTAATTTCTTATAGTGTTGTTAAATGAATTTTCACTATGGAGTTTGTTACTGTCATTCAATTTAAGGGATTTTTTTTTTTTGCTTTCAATTTTTCTAAATCTGATTTTTATTTGTTATTATATATTGAATATCTATTATAGCTTTCATTAGCTCCCAAAAAAAATCACTCTATTTATGAGTAAAGTTCTATCAAAATTACTAGTTCTTTAAATTAACGTAAAACTAAAAGAATACTCCAGAGATTGCAAATGATTTTTTTTTTTTAGTTGTTTGGGAAAGAGAAAACTATCAAAGAATAAGAATTTGATGCATTTTCTTATTTATATCACATAAAAGGTTGTTGAGAAAGATGGAGGTACGAACTTGATGCATCTGGCTATTGGAAATTTAAAAATGATGAACATAGCAACATGTTTTATTGTTTTTATTATAAAATTTATTGAAATGTTAACATAGCATTGTGTTTGAGTCATGGTGTGATGTGATTAACATACATTAATATGTATAATAAGTTGGGAATAGCATAAAGCCATAAACAGCGTTTATACCATGTCATTTCAATTCGTCTTAATTAATATATTAGAACTAACGATGATATATTTAAAATTTTATATTAATCGACTATTAAAAAAATTATTTTAGGATTATTTATGAAAATGTATAATTTATAGGACTAAAAAAGTCATTATCTCTTTTTTTTTTAATAGTTAATATTTTAGTTAACTTTGACTTGAAATTAGCATGTTAAGAGATTTAATTATAGAATGTAACACTGAGACATATATTTTATTTTTATTAATAAGGTGTAAAACACTTAAATTGTATTTTTTTAAAATTTTAATTATAGGATGTAATATACTTGGTGTAACACTCGCCCTCTAGCATACGTATTTATGACGTATATATTGCATTATATGCATATTAGATAGTGGACTCCATTTAAGTTTGAGAATGGGTATAAGTTGTAGAGAGGAACTAAATTGTAAGATAAGTTTGAAGTTAATTGTCATAATAGGAAGTTATGGGGTATTGTGTAATATACTCATCTCATTAATGAGTTAAGGAGGAATTATAAGGATATTTGGTTATTATTATTATTATTATTATTATTATTATTATTATTATTATTATTAGTAGTAGTAGTATTTAGTGATAAATATGTAGTTATTAGAGGAAACTTTAAAGGGGGCAATTGGTGGAGTTTTATTAGTTAATGTATGTGGGTGTATATGTGTGTTGTGGTATATAGATTTGTAGAGATTTTGGAGAAGAAGAAGAAGAGCACATTTTTTGATAGATTTTGAGAGTTTTGATCTTATTTAAGCTAGCAATTGGGAAGCATTAGAAGGTCTTTAATCCATTGGAGTCCTAATTTGGTAAGCTTTACTTGTATTTGTATTATTTGAAGCTGTATTTGAATGTTTAAAATTTTATATCCTATTTTTTGGTCCTATTGTTTTTGCTATAGCTTGGGCTGTAGAGCTCTGATTTGAGCATGGTTGGATTCTCTGGAAACTTTAGAGAGTCCTCTATAACTTTTTTATTTTGAGATTGGACTGAATTTATTGCTAATAGGGTCTAATAGGGCCGGACATTTTGTTACTCACCCTTGTGACTCTATTTTGCTGAAATGGATTCTAAAATCCATAATTAATTCTCTACTTGTCCGAATTGAGTAATTCTAATTAGAATTGGTAGTAAACTCTTCACCCTAGCTTCAGTAGAAATTTGGGGGTCATTAGTTTTGTGTGTGTATCTTTATATCATATTAAACTTTGAGTATTTAGTTACACTTTGTAAATTTGGGGTGAATTGTAATGTTTGATTGTTAGATTTGGTATACAATTATGTGTAGGAGTTGATAGAGATAGAGGATACCATAATCAATAGGGGGGTTTTTTCTTGAAGGAATTGGAAGCTTATTAGTAAGTAATTGTTAATATGATGCTTATATATAGTGATTCTCATGTAACTATTGTTGTATGGCTATATTGGTATATACGCCAGTTATTGTGGCAAGAATGATATATATATGTTGTTTGTGAGAATATTAAATAGTGAATTATGATTCACTATACTTATTGTAAATGATGAGAAATGAAATGGATATTTAATTGTGATGGTATATTTATTCATGTGCATATTGATTGTTGTGAGAATTGTGAAGTACACATATAATAGTGGAGAATGAGCTGGGCAGAGGGCCTCCATTGATTGTGAGATCTGAGACTGAGTTGGGCATGGAGTCTCAGAAGTGGCCACTTGTGTGTAAATATGTGAGAAATATAAACGTGTGAGATATGAGACTGAGCTGGGTAGAAAGTCTCATAAATGGCCACTTATGTATAAAAATATGAATTATGTGAGGAATAAAACAAAAGTAAGTTTTGTGTGTGAAACGTGTGACAATGACTCCGGCCGGATAATTAACATATATCAGCATATGTTGTTGCATTGTGTTATATAACTATATATTGAATGTGGATTACATGGAATAAAATGTGATATTATGATTGATAGAATTATGTTTTTATAACAAGTTTGAGTAAGGTGAATGTTGATGACATTGAAATTTGATTTTGAATTGCTTGGAATGTATTTGAATTAATTATCAGGTGAGGACACGGGTAGAGATACGGGCGTGTCTCAGACCGTGTGACAGGACAAGGCTTGTTTTGGGATAAGACATGGTCGTGTATAAATCTATATGTTTGACCTGAGAGCTATATGGGTATATACACGAGCGTGTCATTAGCCGTGTATAAATACTATATTTTGACCAGAGCGATACACAGGTATGTTCACAGTCGTATATAAATTTATATAAATGTGTATTTGGACCCGAGAGATACATGGGTGTGTTCATGGCCATGTATAAATTTGTATAATTGTGCATTTTGAACCAAGGAGTACACGGGTTAGAACATGGACGTGTTCTATACCGTGTCTTGGCTACAAGAGGAGAGAAATGCCCGTGTAGTCCAAATTTCAACTATTTTAAACTATTTATATTAATTAGTTCTTGAGAATTATTATATATTTGGTTATATTAATAACTGCTTATTGAGTCGCAAACTCATTCATTTGCAATTATGGTTTGCAGGACAGAGTTATATAGAAGCTTAAGGTGTATTTGCTTCGTGAGCTCAGGTGGGTCAAAAGTAAGCTTGGTGTCGACATTCCATCATCATCATCATGGCATTCGAGCATTTTGTAATTCAGTTCATGTGTATTTTTAACATCATGTAAAATATGTGTTAAGTATTTTCAATATATCGAATAATAGTTTTATGTATATAAATACCTATTTATTATGAAAATTTTTGTATGCCATGTATATGTTATTTATTGAGCTACATGTATGCATCGGTTGAGGGTGCGACACTTGGTGTCAGTTAAAAAGGATTAGTGAGTATAAAATAACACTAAGCATT
The DNA here is from genome assembly GCA_949673435.1 of Macaranga tanarius. Classification (NCBI taxonomy): domain Eukaryota; kingdom Viridiplantae; phylum Streptophyta; class Magnoliopsida; order Malpighiales; family Euphorbiaceae; genus Macaranga; species Macaranga tanarius. Next base: position 4,405 of record CATIWO010061704.1, on the reverse strand, counting down.
AAACAAAAAAAGCTAATGAAAAAAAGAAGAAATTACAAAGCACTAAAGTTATTTTCCTTCTGAAAAAAATATAAAGACAAATAAAAATAGAAGGTGATGACAAATTGGGGCATTGAAAAATAGGGATATTGAAATTTTTATACTTTTTAAAATACGGTTAGCTAGTGTGTGAAGATATACCAAATTTGAAGAAATATAAAAGATACATTGGAGATATACCAAATTTCAAGAAACATAAAAGATACATTGTATTGGATAATTCACAAGTTCGAACATCCAATTGTACAAAAATTATTAAATGTTAAATTATTGAATTTTAAAAGGTTTAGACAATGTCAATATACATATAATTTTCTCTTTTGATAAATTAATATTTATTAATTAATGCATATCATCTAATTAATAATTTCATTTGATTTCAAAATTGTTAATTTATAAGTATTGTATTGTACCAAGTCCAATCAAACTCAAATGATTTTGATAAAGATATAATTGACTAAAATTTAAATACAAAATCACAAAATTCAATAATTAAGTTGATTTCAAATCTTATACTACATTTTTATTTAGAAGTTGCGTAGCTAAATTGTTGTTGGTAATTAATAGATGTTAATTGTTAATTGTTGCTAAATTGTTGTAAATAACTAATAGTTGTTAATCGATAATTATTGTTGATAGTTGTTAGATGAGAACTATTGGCGGCCGTAACTATTAGCCGGTAGTTGCTAACTAATTAATATTAAATATTTAGTATTTTTTTTGTTGTTTACATATATACTAACTAGTACAAGTATTAATTAATATTTTTACGTTCTTGATATTTTACATTCATTTATATTCATTATTTATATGTTCAAACTATAATGTATAATATATGTATTAAAATTTTAAAATGTATTCTATATTTATAGACTTTAAATATTAAGAATAATATAATAAAATGAAATAAAATTACATAAGAAAACATTAATATTTAAAATATATATATAATACAAATAAATATTAAAATATGAATAAAAACACTAATCTATAGTAATTTTTATATTTTAAACAAAGTTATTCAAAAAAATTGATTAAAAAATGTGAAGAAAAAAAGTTAAAATTTGAAAAATATTTTAAAAAAGTACAATTGTTAGTTTAATTTAAATAGATAAGAAAAATTAAGTAATAATATTTAAATATATAAAATAATTAAGTAATTACATTTAAATAAAAATGAGTTATTTATTAAAAAATCTAAATAAGAGCTTATGTGAACTGTAGTTCATATGTATCTAGTAATTATCGGTTACTATTTAAATATATTATTAAATAATATTTTATGGTTGTTGCTATGGTATATATAAGGTTATAAATGAGCAAAGCCGAGTTTATCCTTTTTTATGTTAACAAAAAATAATAATAAGTATATTCAAATTTCAAAAATAATACAATACAAACATAAAAAAAAGGTTCATTATAATAGATTTTAAAAATATTATTATTTTTCTGTGTCGTGTGTGTTAAATTCTCTTATTCAAAAAAAAAATATATTATTATTTTACCATCATCACCCATGCTACTACGTATTACTAATAATGACAACGTACAAAATAGTTATTATATTTTAAAGGGTAAAGGTAAAAAATAACCCTAACGTTATTTTATAATTTTATATCTACCATTAATATTTTTCAATGTATAAATACACTCTTATCATTTTGAAAAATATATATTTAAGTTATTCTTATAAATGGTATTAATTATCACCGTTAGTGTAGTCCACAGTTCTAGTATGCACAAAAAAAAAAAATTAGACAAAGGTATATTTTTTACCCCTAACATTTATAATAAGAAATAAATATACTCCTAATAAAAATTTAAAAATAGTTTAACACAAAAAATTTAAATTTTTTATCTAATAAAAATATTAAATAACAGTTTAAGATTCACAAATATTAATATGATAGAAAAAAAAATTTACGTCTAATTTTTTATAAATTTTTTTAATATTATATAAATTCATTACATCCTATTTCAATATTTCAAGAAAATTAAAAATATTAAAATAAAAGAAATTCATCTCATCCAATATAAAAATTTACTTTTTTTATTCACTCCCAAAATAAAAAAAAATATTTATTTATTTATCCATCTCATCATAATCTGTTACATTTAAATAAATATTTAGTATTTTTTATATTGAAAGTGAATAAAAAAGGACAAATTTATATAAAATAAAATGAATTTTTATTTAAATATTTCTATTTTTTAATGGGACAAAATTTTTTAAAAATTTACACTTTAATATTTTATTAGCATTAGTAAATTCTATGAGTATAAAAAATAAATGGTTATTTTTTATTATATAAAAATTTATTTTTTTAAAAAACTGTGTTTAAGGCTCTGTTTGTTTGTGAAAAATATTTTCCTTTATTATTTAATGTTTGGTTACCAAAATAAAATAAGTCAAAGGAAAATAAGTTATTAGTCAAATGAAAATAACCTTAAAAATATGGGTGTTTGTACCCAAATATAAATTTTTTGCCCATTATTAAAATTAAGGCCCAAGTGAAGCCCAATATCAGAATCCAGCCCATTCAAAGTTGCTTGGGGAAGGAAATAGTTGAGTTGAAGTAAGAAGCTTCTGGAGGTAACTAGAAAAATCGAGCAGAAGCTGTAGAGTTGCTGGAGGTAATCGGAGGCATTGAAGAGTTTGAGGAAATTCAAGGAGCAAGCTTGGGTGAATTAAGGCTAAAGAGCACGAGAAGATTCTAGAAGATGCTGGAGAAATTAAGAATTGAAGACTTGGTAAAAAATTCAATCGTTGGCTTAGGGGAAATGAAAAGAAAGTTCAAGAGGAAACTAGAGGTAACGAGAAGAACTAAAGAGCTGTGAAGGTAATGCAAGACACGTAGGTTACAAAAATTGATGAGGGTAATTATTGAAGGAAATTATGGCTTTGCTCATGCACTAAGTACCTGAATTATAAAAGGGAGGCAACAACATAGAACAACAAACACAACCAATCCAATCAACAACAACAATCGACAATCAGCAAATCAACACTCATCAAATCCAAAATTTAGCAATAGTTATTTGTTTTAGCTTATAGCATTTTTATGCTTTCATTCCAGAAAAGTTTGTATTACTGCTATTTCAATACAATTTTAAATTTCCTTAAGTTTATTGTTATTATTTTTGTCATTTCCTCCAGCATTATTTTCAGCAAACTTTTATTACCTCTAGCAGAAATTTAATTTCCTCAAAGTGTACTGTCATTACCTCAAGTATACTTTCATTACCTCTAGCTCATTTATCATTTTCTTTAGTTAAATTACCATCACCTCCAATAACAAATTATCATTTACAATCAAACGCAAACATTTACATCCTTGGAACTCAAACAAATTATGGTAAAGGAGTTTGGAAATCCGCAATTGTCTGAAAAAAGTCAGTACCTACAAATTTAGAAAAATAATCTTTTGGCACGCTCAGTGGGACTTCACATCCCAGTTTGCCAAAAATTTGTGCCAACAATCTTTTGGCATACCCAGTGGGACACATTCCAATAGAGTGTTCAACTTTAATGGAGAAATCTTTTGGGTTAGTAATCCGACCAATACGCCTGTAAAAGCAGGTGCTTAAATGCAATAATCCTATGGAGGATGGGTACCTCAGGATCAAAACTAGATTGAGGCACCAGCTTTTGGCTATTTAAGCCAAAATTCTAATACTACTACAACTACTGGCACTAATGCCCAAACTATCTTTTTAGATGGAATGAAATAGGTTCGAGATACAATAGCACAAATGATCAGTGTTATTCAAGATTGTTTTCATGCTTTACAAAAGATGGTAACTTTATTGACTAAGATGGTTGAAGCCTATATGAGGCAAGGGAGTCCTAAAGTATCTCTAAAGGTGATAGTTCAACCCACGCCTGATGATGGAGATCTAGTTCCCGGTGGTAATAAGGAAAATCCAAGTCCTCAGCTTAAAATTCATAACCATAAGGATGTTCAGCAGGAAAAAGGTCCGGGGGCAATGTTCATTAAGAGCAGAAACCATTACCTCAAGGTCAGACATCATTTCCCCAAGGCAATTTATAAGTTCCTCAAGGCTAGGGGTGTAATCGAGCCGAGTCGAGTCGACACACTGCCAAGCTCGAGCTCGACTCGACTCTTAAACTCGAAGCTCGAGCTCGACTCGAACTCGATCGAGTTTGTTTTATTGAAGCTCAAGCTCGACTCGATTAAATGATTCTTATACTCGAGCTCGACTCGGCTCGACTCGATTAATTATATAAAATTTTTAAATTTTAAAATATATATTAAAATATTTAAGCTCGACTCGAGTTCGAACTCGACTCGATATATAACTCGACTCGGTTCGATAAGATATTATTGTAATTATATTAAAATAA
>CATIWO010061687.1:0-11843 GCA_949673435.1 Macaranga tanarius | reverse complement strand
TTAAGAGTTTTATATATTTAGAAACTAATATTATTAATAAAATTTAAAATATTAGTAATAAACCAATCAAACCGAACTATAAATATATATAAAATTTTAGAATATACTAGAGTTCGGTTTGGTTCGATTTTTATCTATTTTATACTCTAAAAATCGAACCTAACATATTTCGGTTCTGTTCGGTTTGAACCGAATTAGTATTTTATTTTTAAAAACCGAACTGAACCGACTGGTTCGGTTCAGTTCAGTTTTCGGTTATTTTTGCACACCCCTAATTACAAGCACTAGCATTGTTTCTGAAATAGTGAATACCATCTTCTAAATTCTATGCAGTAGTGTGCTGATGATTATTCTGTCCTCAATCCTTGCAGGGTTTACTCTCAGAGACTTATTTGACCAAATCAGTGGTAAGATTCATTCTTTTTCAAATCAAAGGTTTTGTTTCTTAGTGTGATTAGCAAGAGCAGCATAAGTACCTGGTGGGATAATAGATGAAATATCATCTTTTTTTTTTTTTTTAATTTAAGAAATGGACATAGAAGTTACATCAATACGCATGAAGCCCAAATATAGAAGCTGCCTAACGGTATCCATTATTGTCATGTGAACTTTATAGCTAATCAATTCAACTCTCATCTGGTTAATATTACTACAGTGCATGGGAGCCCTGCATCTTGGTTTAGATGGTGATAAAGTAGCCTGCATATAGTTTTGCACATAAACTACCGTACTCACAACTTTGATTTTCCTTTTCTGCAGCCGCCAGGTGGTTCATCTTGATGCTTATTGGTAAGCACAATGTGATTCCAAACATTGTCAAAAAGAGTACACTTTGATGTAAAAGACAGGACTATAATAGTTTTGAGAATGCTTTTGATTCTTAAAATTCGTTGATAGCATCTGATTTTCTTCTCTAAAATTTTGCTGTACAGGAGCAATTGTTATGGCAAAACATATCCTCTGCACTCCTTTTGTGTTGGCATTTTTGGTCTATACATGGTCGAGGAGGCATGCATCAATGTATGACAGCATTGAAGAATTCCTTCAAAGTCAAAATAACCTTGCTCCAGTAAGGTACTCTTACTCGGATATCAGGAAAATGACCAAAGGCTTTAAGGATAAATTAGGTGAAGGAGGGTATGGCTCTGTATATAAAGGGAAGCTTCGCAGTGGCCGGTTTGCAGCAATAAAGATGCTAGGTAAGACCAAAGCAAATGGCCAAGAATTTATCAATGAAGTAGCGTCCATTGGACAAGTTCACCATGTTAATGTAGTACAACTGATTGGCTTTTGTGCTGAGGGATCAAAACGTGCTCTTGTTTATGATTTCATGCCTAATGGATCTCTTGATAAATACGTTCTTTCTCAAGAACGAAATACCCACTTGAGTTGGAAAAAGATGCATGAGATATCTCTTGGAGTAGCTCGTGGCATTGATTATCTACACCGAGGTTGTGAGATGCAGATTCTGCATTTTGACATTAAACCTCATAACATTCTTCTTGATGAGAATTTTATTCCAAAGGTCTCCGACTTCGGGCTTGCCAAACTTCAGGCAATAAGTGATACTACTGTGACTCTTACTGCTGCAAGAGGAACAATAGGGTACATAGCGCCAGAATTGTTCTACAAAAACATTGGTGGTATTTCATACAAGGCTGATGTTTATAGTTTTGGAATGTTATTAATGGAAATGGTTGGAAAGAAGAAGAATTTGAATGCAGCAGCTGAACATTCCAGCCAAACTTACTTCCCCAATTGGGTCTACAATGAAGTTGTTGATGGAAAAGTTGAAATTAGAAATGCCACGGAGGATGAAGAAATGATTGCAAAGAAGATGATTACAGTAGCATTGTGGTGCATACAAATGAAGCCCAGTGAACGTCCTTCAATGAATAAAGTTGTAGAGATGCTTGAAGAAGATTTGGAAAGTCTACCACTACCTCCTAAACCTACTTTGTGGCCAGAACAATCACTAGTTGAAGATGAAGAAGACTATATATACAGGTGAAACATGGTCATCATCTATGTTACTTGATTCTTCTGAATCAAGCAGTTTACTTGCAAGTTCATATTGAATAACATAACATGAGCAATAGTCTATTCTCTTGTGCCTAAATAGAATTAAAAAAAAATTCCATTGTAATTATTAGAAAATACTTGAGCAAATATTATGATGATGCACTTCATTTGCAATTTATTAACTTAATAAGAGTTCTAGTTAGCTTTTTGCATACATCAAATTTGATCATTATGTTTCAGATATGACTTCTAATCGTGGTTCTAGTTGCTTTCCAGGCATGATTTTATGAGACCTAGTAGTTGTAGAGGTAAAGGGATTAGGAGGAACTGTCAAATTGTCATATCCTTCCAACATTTGAATTGCAGTTTTCATTGAAGGTCGGTTCACCGGATGCCACTGAATGCACCAAAGACCCACAATTGCAAGTTTCTTTGCAATTTCAACTCCACCCTCTTCCCCAATGCAGATTCTTAACTCTTCACCTTGTTCCAAATGGCTATATATCCATTCAGGAAAATAGATTTGGCTGGTTCTCTCCACTGTATCATCACTGTTTTTTCTGCCCCCTACCATTTCTAGCAGCAACATTCCGAAACTATAAACATCTGACTTGTAGGACACATTCCCAAAGTTCCTGGAGAACACTTCAGGTGCAATGTAACCCATAGTTCCTCTGGCTGTAGTCATGGAAACAGCACTTTGATCCTTGGAACACAACTTAGCCAATCCAAAATCTGAAATTTTTGGATTGAAGTTGTCATCCAGCAAAATGTTATGAGGTTTTATATCAAAATGGAGGATTTGTTGTTCGCATCCTTGGTGAAGATACTCGATCCCTTTTGCCACACCCAGAGCGATGTGTAATAGCTTCTCCCAGCCAAGAACACGTTTGTTCCCGTTTGGTGAGAATATGAACTTCTCTAATGACTCGTTTGGTAGGTATTCGTACACTAGAGCTCTTCTGAACCCATCGGCGCAGTAGCCAACCAAGCGAACCACATTGACATGATGAATCCAACCCATGGTTCCTACTTCATTGATGAACTCTTCCCCATTTCCTTTGAAATTGTTGAGAATCTTTACAGCAACATAAATTTCATGTGAAAGTTTTCCTTTGAATACAGTTCCATAACCTCCTTGACCCAATTTATCCTTGAAATCATCCGTAATCCTCTTGATATCTGCATATGTGTATCTTGTAGGCTTGAGAGCCCTGTAATCCTCCAGAAACTTCTCAATCCTGGCTTGATTTTCTTTATCAGCTTTATTTTGTCTGTATTTATAGCCTAGTACAACAACTACCAGTACCAGAACAAGTGAACCAAGTACTGAACCTGTAATCAATGGCGTTTTCGTTCCACCTATCAAGAAAATGAAGCAGAGAACTTAAGTTTTTATGTGTTTTGGTGAAGAAATCAAGAAACAACAGGGAATACCTTTGCTCATGTAGAGACGTCCATAACATTCAATTTCAAGAGGAGGGCTATGGCTCTTCAATCTACATCTCTTGCCATCTGCTTCGCATATAGCACACCTTGGTTCGTACCATCTCAAACTAACAGCGTTGTCTATGAAATTCATAGCATAGGGAAATGAAAAAATTTCATACAGCTTTGTGCAAGACGACAGGGGCATGTAACGCATATATGTGCTAGAATAAATCACGTAAATTTGGTATCCATGACCGCCAAGGCAAGGAACTTCATTTCCATAACCTTCCAAAACAACAGTTCTTGGCGTACAATTGAAGAAGCTGTAATTGGTCATGCCATGTGTGAAGAAGTGGAAAGAAGGGGCAGATAGGTTGAGGTTTGTGAGGGATGTTGCTGGACAGGTACCAGGATCGTAGGCATAAATCATTTGGGAATTGTAATCAATGCGCTGGACGTAAAGCTTCACTGAATTTGGGAGCTCCAAAAGAGTTTGCTGCGTTTCTGTGCAAGATAGATCAAACCCAGGATAACCACAGTAGCTTGCCTGCCTATCTTTAACCCAAAAGGGAAATCGGATAATCGGACCATTGTCACTGCAGCTTGTTTCAAGGCACTCTTCTTTGCCTGCTTCAATCTCTGCACAACTCACTGCCAAAATGAGGCAGAGCGTAATATAAATGATGACTAAATTATAGGATTTGCTCATCTTTATGTCTAGATTAACTTAAATCTGATGGTTTTGCTTATTTCTTTAAAAGATCTACACACTGAGGAAATTCAAGTTAAGACTCCGGTAAAATAATGGATTTGCTCTTGATGTCTTGGGCATGCATGTGTGGTTTGACCTTGTTCTTGCTCTAATCAAGTACTATTGATGTGGGGTGTTTTAGACATTGTTTTTGAAGGCACGAGGAACTCGACAAACAAGTCGGACAAATTATTGGTATACTCTCACTTCTTGCCGGCCTGGCAAATAGGATATGCTCTGGGGCATCTTCTTATGTTAATTTTTTTTTTTTTTTCCTTCAGGGAGATTCTGGTATACTCATGGTGTATTGCTCTATGTTGTAAATTATGTTTGGTTGGTAAAGGATTTTATTAGTAAACATTGTATTTGAAGGTACGAGGTAACTCGACAAACAGATGAGACAGGAGGTGGAACGCTAAGTTCTGCTGGCTCGTGGGCCCGGAAAATATGTACTCTCATTTCTTGTGTATAACTTTCTGTTTTCCCATTGATTTCTGCAATATTTGACCAAGCAAAACCTAGCACATTTGTCAACCTATTGGCATATCCTATAAGTCTGTTTATTTGCATCTATCTGGGGTTAAGCACTAACGCCAAACCTTTGCTTTACAACCTTTTAATGAATCAAAGAACTCCAACGATAGTACACACACTCTGTTCCCCCTCCCATGTTTTGGAAAAGCCTTCTGTTTGCTGGCAACTCTGCCTTTCTTATAATTCTTCTACTCCAAGCAATCTGCCATGCTGAAAAGAATCATAGCTGTGAAAATCCTTCTTCTTGTGGTCATCTTTTTAACATTTCCTACCCTTTTCGACTAAAAGGAGATCCATCGAACTGTGGTGACCCTAATTATGAACTAACTTGTGACAACAACCAGCCATTTATGAACTTGTACTCTGGAAAATATTATGTAAAGGCCATCAACTACGATGATTCAGTAATCCGACTTGCTGATGTTGGTGTTCAAGATGGAAATTGTTCTTCGCTTCCTCTATATTCTTTAAACTACAGAAACTTCAGTTTCGGAGATCAATATTGGCTATCGTACATCCCAGATGGTCTTATAATGTTCGTGAGTTGCAAAACTAGAATTAATTCAGACCTCTATATAGATGCTTCATCCTGTCTTGATGGAAATGGTTACCAATATGCTTTAGTTGGCAGCATGAAGGCTTCGGACGTGTCAGATGGGTGTGCCATAAATCTAATTGTAATGGCCAGGACAACTCCACGAACAATTTTCAGGAACCTTACATTTATGGACGTCCATAACGGTCTTTTGTATGGTTTTGATCTTTCATGGTCTAGAATTTACTGCGAAGATTGCATAGGTCAAGGCCACTGCATATTTGATCGAACCACCTATGTCGTCAAATGCTCTAAACCCTGCGGTTTGGGCCTTTTATCATCCTTCCATTGTGCGTAAGCTTTTAGGTTTTAGGCTGTTAGCTTCACTTAAACATGATAAATTGATGTCTTCTTCTTGACATACTTGGCTTTTTAAGTATGAAATGTTGTAGCCTTGATTAGTTTAATGATGTTTTTATCTTGCTTGTTATGTAGGCTTCATGATCATGTTATGCAATTCTGCTATTTGTAAGTATTGACTCCCCATCTTATTTATTTCAGTACGACTGCTTTGTAGTATTGTTGACAAGCCAAGCATCTTTTTTTATAGAAAGATAGATACACAATGCAATTTATCTTTCGGATATAACTAGAGAATTTATGGAAAGTGAGCCTTTGCCAGGCTGATCACTTTCCTACCTGAAACTGAAAGATGAAATTAATACCATTCAGCCACAATTTATGCAATTGAGATAAGAATTCAAGTAATCAGTTAGTTCATGTTCTGTTTCACATTTCAAGTAGTGTTACTTGTAAAGATGTTTCTCTCTATTATTTTTTTTTTTTTTTTTTCTCTATTGTGTACTTCTTGACAGCTAGCTCGTCTGATTTTGTTAATGTTCTGTTATTGGTCCTACAGATTTGCCTGCGATTGTAATCTATGTTACTGGTAAGACATTATACTTGTTCATAAGCTACTTAAATTTTATTTTTTTTTTATAAATTGAATATACGGGAGAGAAGGAGGAAGCCAAAACATAATTCTTTTGTAGATTTGCACTAGTGTTTGATATAATATTTAAAAATGAAAATTGTTCTATTTCAGAACCAGTTATTGGAATCGCAGCTCAAACTTACCGTTTGAAATTGAGACGTTGCTATAAGCAAAAACAGCCCTTATAAGTTGATCCCAACTTATTTCTAATTGTTATTTCTATTAATTTACTATTTGGTTTCCTCATTTTTATTTTTAATTCCATTTAGATTCTATTTCCAATTGGTTTTTAATTAGAAACATATTGTTTTAATTTTTAAATTTTGTTGCTAAATCAATAAATCTAGTAGTGAACTGATTCAAATAGAATGGAAGGAAGTAATCAATTTGCCGGGGAAAGAGCATCTTGATTCTATTGAATTTGCTTTGCAGGAGGAATCGTAGGTGTAAAACTTGTCTTTGGAGTTCCTTGTGTCTTCATATTCTTGATTTACAAATGGAGAAGGAGACATTTATCAATGTTCGACTCCGTAGAAGAATTTCTTCAAAGTCAGAACAATCTCATGCCAATAAGATACTCCTACTCAAAACTTAAGAAGATGACAAATGATTTTAAAGAAAAATTAGGCGAAGGAGGCTATGGTTCTGTTTACAAAGGAAAGCTTCAGAGCGGAAACCTTGTCGCAATAAAAATGTTAGGCAAATCTAAAGCAAATGGCCAAGAATTCATCAACGAAGTGGCTACAATAGGAAGGATTCATCATGTTAATATTGTGCAGCTAATTGGGTTTTGTGCTGAGGGCTCAAGACGTGCTCTAGTATACGACTTCATGCCTAATGGATCACTTGATAAGTACATTCTTTCTGGAGAAGAAAAACGTAACTCCCTGAGTTGGGAAAAAATGTTCGAGATTTCTCTAAGAGTGGCTCGCGGCATTGAATATTTGCATCGAGGTTGTGACATGCAAATCCTTCATTTTGACATTAAACCTCACAACATTCTTCTTGACGAGAATTTCACTCCGAAAGTTTCTGATTTTGGGCTTGCTAAATTGTATCCGACCAATGATGCTGTTGTATCTCTCACTGCAGCAAGAGGCACGATAGGATACATAGCACCAGAACTGTTCTACAAAAACATTGGAGGCGTTTCGTATAAAGCTGATGTATATAGTTTTGGAATGCTGCTAATGGAAATGGCTGGTAAAAGGAAAAAGAGCAATGCAGCAGCAGCAGAAGGGTCGAGCCAAACTTACTTCCCCTTTTGTGTCTATGACCAAGTCATTGACGGGGAGGAGATAAAGGTTGAAGATGCTACAGAAGATGAAAAGAAAATGATTAAGAAGATGGTTATGGTATCATTGTGGTGTATACAGTTTAATCCTACGAACCGTCCTTCAATGAACCAAGTGGTGAAGATGCTTGAAGGAGACTTGGAAAACATACAACTGCCACCTAGACTTTTCCTGTATCCTGAGGAAACTTTAGTAAAGGATGTTGCAGATGATGCTACATCGTCATTGTCTGGATCAACCCTCTAATTATATGCCGGAAAAGATGAAGGTCCAGGTGCTCAATCTGGTGTATATCATCAATGGGCCAACTAGACTTATTTCTTTTACAGAGGAAGTATAAAAATTCATTTTAATGAAGGGTTGTTTAGTTGATACTTCAGAATCAAAATTAGAATTGAAGTGGAAGAAAATAAAAATTTTAATAAATTATTTAATTTGCTACACAATCAGAATTATAATCAATATTATTTATATATAAAGTATTTTATACTTATTTTTATAAATAAAAATTAGTGTTATGATTATCTATTATACAATTTTATTTTTAAATTAATTATTAATATTTTTGAAATATTTTTGTAATTTTTAAAAATTATTCTAAAAATTCTTTATTATTTTAATAATTATTTTTATTAATTTACATATTTCATCTCATAAATCTTAATAATATATAATAATATTTAAATATTTAGCCAATTTATAATTAGTTTAACTTGATTATCATTTAATTGAGAATTCTTATTATAGTGATTTCCCTTAAAAGTTAAATTCATTTCCATATGCAATGTAAATTTTAGCTAATCAAATAAGATGAATGAAATCAATGATTTAATTTGGATTTTAACCTTTATTTTTTATTAATTAAATGGATCCCACATGTTATTATTTCAGAAAAGAAAAGGGTATATGTCGTGAGTTGCGACATTTTCACTCACGATAATACCTTTTTTAACCCCAAAAATAAATTGACTCCGATAAATATGAGGTCAAATTATAATTATATATATATATATTTTTTTTTGTCACTATTGATTTGTGAAGGACTGTTAATGTGGTAACTGTAACATCCTCCTTTGGGAAGTAATTACTCTCCTTAGCCCGAGGCTTTGGCCGTGATGAAGACAGCCGGGGGAGAGTTGTAATTATCAATCATTTAATTTGGATTTTCACCTTTATTTTTTATTAATCAAATGGATCCCACATGTTATTATTTGGGAAGTAATTACTCTCCTTAGCCTGATGATGACAGCCGGGGGAGCGTTGTAATTCTGCTCTACCCCTTTTTTCTGAAATTTCCAAATACAAATAGGGATAAATGCAGATGTGGCATCTAAATTTTTTTATTTTTTCTATTTTAATATTTAAATAATTTTATTTTTACAATTAAATGTTTAAACCTGTTAAAAAATTTTAAAATAATATCTCTAGCAGATTTTACAAGTTAAAGTACCTATATATTCTATTTTAAACAGTAAATTGACTTAAATATCATTCTTTTATATTAAATTTTATTTTCTTTTTTATTCTAATAATTTTATATCAAACTAAATAAGAAAAACTGAATATTATTTTTATTTTTTAAGTAGTTGAATTTAATTTTTTATTCATAATTTAAGTCATTCTAAATTTTTATTCACTAAAAAAATTATTTTATTTTAATTATAATAAATACAAATTTATTTATATTTTATTTCAATTAAATTGTATTTTTCTTTCAACTCTTTCAAATTTAATATTTACATTTTATTTTATTTTTCTATAATAATATTTCAATTTTATTTTTTATTTTACTTCATATATTTTTTCAAATGTTATATATATATGAGTGAGAAAAAATTAAATTAAAAAAAATTAAAATCTAATATAAAAAAGGCATTTGAGTCAATTTATTGTGCTTTAACTACTATAATATAATATTTAATATATTTAAACTTAAATTCTCTTTTTTATATTAGATTTCAATTTTTAATTTTTTCAATTTAATTTTTTTCACTCATATATTAAATTTCAAAAAAATACTGAATATTATTAAAATAAAAAAATAAAATTGAAATATTATCATAAAAAATAAAAATATTAAACTTAAAAAAGTGAAAAGAAAAATACAATTTAACTAAAATAAAAATAAATAAAATTTTATTTATTATAATTAAAAATAGAAAAATAATTTTTATGTGAATAAAAATTTATTTTCACTAAAATTATGAATAAAAAATTAATTTAGCCACTATAATTAGTAAACTAAAAATAAAAAAATAGTATTAATTTTTCTAATTTTGTTTTATAAATAAAAAATAATTTTTTATTTCTAATAATTTTTTAAAAAATTATTAGAATAAAAAAAATAAAATTTAATATAAAAGATAAATATTTAAGTCAATTTACTGCGTAACAGCTATTTTAATCTGTAAAACCTACTATAAACACCATTTTATAAATTTTTAACAAGTTTAGACACCTAGTTGTAAAAATAAAAAATTATTTAAATATCAAAATAGTAAAAGTGAAAAAATTTAGACACTATTTATATATTTATCTTAATACAAATATAAAAATATTGGTTCTTACCACAACTATTTGTAGCAAAAAATGTTACTTTTTTTCTTTTTAAACTTATTTTTTAATAATATTTTTATCATAATACATAATAAAATATATATATGACAAATCTAATTTTTAGTGTAATATTCTTGAAATAAGTAAAAAGATTTTCAGTTTTTTTTTTTTTCTTTTCGTTTGGGTTACTTTGTATTTCTGAAAGCGGTTAAAGTATGAACCTTTGGCAAAATCTTGGAAAATGGTTAATTATTCCTTACATAATAGTTGGAATGTAGCTGCCGTGATAGGTAGTATTCATGAAAGGTTAACGTCTTTTGTCTTTGCTTGTTGCTTTTCTATTTGCCGGAAGCTAACAAAGCTGCAAATTGTTTAGCTGAGCTCATTTGTCCTCTCTTTATTCGTAAATTGATTTCGAAATATACTTCTTCAAAAAAATTGCATTTGAACAGCCTATTTTTTTTATTGTTATTCTTTGATTTGTACCATTCAAAAAATATATATATATATATATATATATATATAAATAATAAAGGCATCTAAATTAATATTATATATATGAGAAATGAAATATATATTATATAACCAGCCCGCATTAATTAATAGAGACCATACTACTTGTTTGCACCCAAAATTATATTTTGGAGAGCCCATGCAAATTATAAGCCCATGACCCTAATTAATTAATTAGGTTGGTTATCTGTAAAAAAAAAAAAAAAAAAATTGGCAGAAGGAGATAAGGTTCACGTAAGGAAGTTGAATTTCAAAAAGAACGTGAAGTAGTGGGAGGAAAGCAGTTATTGAAAAAGGGAAGTTATCAACTTCATGGATAAAAAGGATTCTCCTGCACAATAAGGAGGATACAGCCAAAATCCAAACTAAACCAGACAACAAATCAACTATACAATTCCAATTTAGCT
Organism: Macaranga tanarius; assembly: GCA_949673435.1. Classification (NCBI taxonomy): domain Eukaryota; kingdom Viridiplantae; phylum Streptophyta; class Magnoliopsida; order Malpighiales; family Euphorbiaceae; genus Macaranga; species Macaranga tanarius. Next base: position 805 of record CATIWO010061687.1, on the reverse strand, counting down.
TTTCCTTTTCGTTTGTAATTTTCAGTACTTTGTTAATTTTCTCTGTAATCAAACACTTTCAATATTGTTCATTTTCTTTTATTTCCAATTGAGCCCTTAGATTTTCTTACAGATCCCCTATGTCTCTTTTATCATTTTCTTTAAATTTCAGTTTTCATTCTACGTTCTTGTTATTCGTCAGTATTAAACCCAACTATTATTCAATTTGCAGTTGGTTTAAGAACTCAGTAGGCTTAGGTCCCTTAGCTTACACTGAAGGTCTCTGATAGAGGTCAGATCCCTAGGTTGGTGTACCTCACACACCTGGCACGCTCAAAAATTCAATTGCAAGGGCCAGAGAGCAACATATTTTTGGCACGCGCGGTGGGACTCTACTGAAATGCCAAGAACCAGGAGTTTTATGGAAAAAGACAGTACCGGATCTCAGGATCAGGAGGAGGCGCCTACTGCAGTAGGGCCAGAAGATCTAGTTCCCCACTTGGTGGAGAATTTTGAAAAGCACATTCAAGACCAAGTTATAGAAAATGCTCAAATCTCAACAGTTCCTATTGTTGGGAAAGAAATTGAAACAGAAGTTTCTAACATTTTAAAAAAGATTCTAGAGGATTTCCTTAAAGAGCAGAATGAGGCACAACTCAAGTTGGCAGAGATGCAGTCTAAATTCTTAGAGTCCATGGCTAAAACTATAGAGGAAAGTCAGAAAGTGCTCTCCCACAAACTAGATCATCATCTTCAACCGATTGCTAGTGTGGGTCAACATGGCTCCAAGAATGCGGTTACTGAGGCTCCATCTAAGGCTAACAAA
>CATIWO010061660.1:0-12387 GCA_949673435.1 Macaranga tanarius | reverse complement strand
AAAATTTCTTCCTTGTTTTCACTTATCCACAAGGAATTTTCCCATTGCACATATTGTGGTGTCCAGCCATTTTGTGATGCTTATTTCTTCTTACAATAATGTCAACTTTTGACCACACCCATTAAGGAGTATTTATGTTGTAGTTTGATAACAAAATTTGTTTGTATTTAAGCAGGCATGTTGTGGCATATCAAAGCTATATAGAAGCTGAGCTATATTTCTGTTGTTTCTAATATAAGACTTTTCTTCAAAGGCTGAAGTGATGGTAAGAGTCTAAAAATACTGCTCTTTTTAAACACAAATGGACTATTAAAAATAAAATTCTGACCATAGCTTCTATCCATTCAGCTACCTGTTTCTGCCTACTGTCATGGATCACATAATTAATAATACATAATGTTAATTGCAGGGACCAAAAACTTAGATGTCTGGCCATGTAACTTCTCAACTTGAAGCAACTGTATCAGTCTTAGATGCCACCAGCATATGTGGCTTGTTTTCAGAATTGGTTAGGTGTCTAAGATGATTAAGTTTTAGCTTATCCTGCAATATCAAATCCAAGTTAACATCTTACCATATATGTATGTAAAAGTCCTTCAACAGACTGAGTCCTATGTTAGATGTTTATGAAGATTTTAGGATACCTTTAGTGCAGCATTTTCTAGTCTTACTCTTTCAGATGCCTCAGTTAGTTGATTGATCTCAGATTTAAGAGCAAAATTCTCTGTGGAAGCTGATTCAAATGCCATCGCCAGTGCAGATATTTCAGCCTGGAAGAGAACCCCATGAGCCACAGGACAGCAAATGCTGCTGGCTCTTTTAGAGAGCCAAGAAAGAAGACATTGACAAAAGAAATAGAATGCTAAATTGAAGATTTTAGTTTATGAACCTGCTTCCTCAAATGGGATCTTCTGGCAGATTCTCTGTTACTTTGCTTCCTTCTCTCTCGTTTCAGTTTCTGTTCAATCCAGAAAAGCAGACAATCAATCATTCAGAATAAACAGAAAAGTAATATTTAGTAAAAGCACAACACAATGTGAGAGTATTTGTATTGCTGTTAGGATCTACTTACCGCATCCTCTGCAGAAACCTTTCTTCTACGCCCACTTAATTTCGCATTTCCTAGCTTCTCCTGCACCGTTAGGTTCTGGTTAGCAACAGTTATAAGGCATTTGGTACATGCATTAATGATGAATTCTTCTCCTAGGTGTTAATCTATTCTTTTGCATTCATGTACATATATAGATCAATGATCGAACATTATTAGTGTTCCACTTATTAAGCATAATGTTGACAATACACCAAACTCCACCAAGCCAACAGCTTTATTAGGACAATAACTTGCTCATTTGATCATATAATGAAGCACACCACCATCAAGGATAGTTCATAATAAGTATCAAAAGCTTTGATTGGAGCATATGAAGCCCATAATGTGCATGAAAAATTCATGCTTTTCATATAGAGCCCTTTGATAAGTCTAATAGCATTTGCAACCAAAGCAAATACAGAAAAGTAGAACATACCATTAGAGCAGCATTTTCTAGCCTCATTTTTTCTGAAACTTCTACTAGTTGTTTGATTTCAGATTTAAGAGCTACATTCTCTTTGGATGTGGATTCATATTTCGTCATCAGTTCATCCAATTCAGCCTGGAAGAAAAGAACCACATGAACTACAGGAAAACTAGAGCAGGCTCTTCATGCAAGACCAAGAAAGTGGAATTGGTTTTTAATCTAGGAACCTGCTTCCTCAACCTGGACCTTGTTGCAGATTCTCTGTTAGCCTGTTTCCTCTTCTCTCGTTTCAGCTGCTTTTCATCCTAAGTAAAACGGATTCTCTCAGCTTCAATTATCTCAAAAAAGTTGGAGAGAGCCCATTTCATCAAATTTAAGAGTTACTTCAGAAATAATTTTAACTAGGGACCTTATTATTTTCTTTAAAACAAAATCTACATTTAATAAACTGAAAATTCCAAAAGCATGCGTAAACATATACCAGAAAAACCATTTCAGAAAGTAGCACTGAACCAGCAGCGTGAGCAATAGATGTTACATTAAGTTCGCTTCTCTCATTTTTCATCTTGAAAAATCCTCCCACATTGGGGCTATATATTGTGCAATCTCTTACATCATTATCTGCCCATGAATCATGGAAATGTATCAGCAACAACAGCAGCAGGATTTTAATTATTCAGGTCAAGAAATTAAACTACATTTGGTGTAACATAAAATTAAACAAAACTATATAAGAACTTGGCATACCAGAATAAAGTACGACCTCCATCTGTGTTTGGTGTGCCTGATAGACATATATAAGACCATAATTACTATAACTTTGTGCAGCAAATATCCTATACCTATCAAGCATGTGAAAAGAAAATGCTTGCTTCAGTTCTCACATCAGCTTTATCCATATAACCATCATTTGAAGAGTCCAATACTCCAATCTGCATGCCATCATCAAAATCAAAAGTCCCTATTAGTTCACTATCAATAAAATAAAAAGTCATAAATTGATTATATATGCATATTCACAGATGAAAGCTGCCTGCCTCTAATGCATTGCTTCATTTGTAGACAGGAACGTTCAAAAAAATCATCCTAGCCCAAGTTATTGCTGCCTAATTGGAAGCTGATCATTTGGTATGGCTTCAAATTGAGCACCAAGATCACTTGTAATATAAATACTAAGTGGTTCAAATTTCCCCCCAAAAAATGCATAACGTTTCACTTTTCTGATTTAGATGTTGCTTAGCTTTACACTGACCTTAGTGATGTCTCATGAACTAAGCCTCCAACATCACTCATGCCACCATTACTAGAATCATCATTGCTTGTGGGGGCAGCAACATGATCATCTACTGTTCTCAACTTCTTTGTTACCCTTGTATCTCTATTTTCTGATAAGATGGAAACTTTTTCCATGCTTGGAGTAGTTGTACCCTGATGCACAATAATTTAACAAATGCAAAGATCAATAATTCAGTATTATTCAAACAACTCACTAATAGCTAGTAGTACATATCACAAACAATAATCCAAGCATGCAAATTGAATTATACATGCAAGATTGAATTCATCACTTAAAAGGGAGATCAATGGGGGGAATCTTGAACTCAACCAATGTCTTGACCCCTTAACTGAATGGTAAATCATTCATTTTAAGCAGGTTACGCGTACCCATATCCATATTAAGAAAATTATTAAATGTTCAAATAACAAATAATTGGAATAAAAAAAAGTACGGAATTGTAAAAAAATACAAAAAAAGAATCCAACTTGAACAATGATATGTATATGTGATTGATTAGTGAAAGGAACAAGACCCTAAACTAAACTACCTTTTTCTTGATTTTGTGTTTGGTTCCGTGGAAGGGGAAAAAAGGCGCGAAAAATGTTGCCGCGTACCTTCCACGAGCTGAGTGTTGGGGCTGCTCTAATATGAAAGGAAGGCAATGACGTGCGATAAATAAATAAATAAATTTCATGAGTATATAATATATGTTGTGTTTTTATTAGATTTTTTTCCGAGCAATAAACAATTTTATATTTTAATTTATGCATGGAAAGTTAATTGTTTTTCTAATGATTTCTTTCTAAATAATTTTATTATTTTTTTGTCAAATTAGTTTTGTAAATTAAAAATATATATATAGTATTTTACATTACTCTGCTTAATTTATCAAATAAGGTAACATATACAGCGTATCTCACCCTGCACAGAGTACTATCTTGCAGACACATGTATTTGACGAGAGAAACAGAGCCTTAACAATGGAAACCGAGGCAATGGATAGAAAATGTTATCAGAAACTCATGAATGCACATTGATTTCTCAGAATATATTTTAAGTAAAAAAATTGATAATCATCTTCCATAAGCCTGTCTAATAAAGATGACAATCATCATGTACTGTGTTTCCATAACAAACGAATCTGAATTGCTTCTAGCCTTCAATTGAGTTGAAGGAGAACTGGGTTAACAAAATTTATGAATAAACCTTTAGAGGTAGTGCTACAGTATATTGCCAAATGGAGAACTCTGAACTCCTGTGATTTTGCATAATATTCTTCATGTCGAATTATGGTTCTCTCATCCAGGGCTTTGTGTAAATCCGGTTTGCTTTTTGGAGGCAGGGATCAACATAAAACCTCTTAAATCATTAGAATGGCAGGGGTCAGATCAACCTTGTCACACATATGAAGCTCCAGAATTAACTCAACAGGTACGAATTGCTGGTTAAGTTGATCAAAATAAATGACTGAAGTCGAAATTCAATTGCTCAGGCGAGTCTAATCACACAGCTGCACATATTGCTCCTGAAATATCAAACAGGATAAACCAATGAAACTAATTAGCATCACAAAAAAACCAGCGAGGGGCAGAGAAAGAGAGAGAGACCTGTGGACAATGAGGAGCAGCAAAATTTAATTTCATCAATGTGCTTTACATCAAGCCCAATGAACCACGATCCAGTACTCACATCATCATGGGCATATGTACGAAGAATAGATCTGCCAGATTTACAATGTCAAGCCATTGAAGGCCTATCGTGTGTACCATCTTATAAGTGAATAGAGAAAAAGAATACCTATTAATTGAAATAAATTGAGCCAAAGCGTGTGAAATGGCATAGATTTCACCTGAGGCATGTCGGAAATATCTGCACGAAGTGAAGATTTTTAAAATTGGGGAGCAAAGTGCTGTGTAATAACCTTACATCAGATTTGTGTTGATTACTTCATGAGTTCATACCGAGCAAAGATATTATCAGAGAATTCTATGTACAGATGAAAATATTATCTTGTTTAGCACAATGCAGTAACTATTTGATCATTCACATTTATGATTAAGTATGCTGAGGTGAAAATACTACAGAATGCAAACTCAAAAGTTAAAATACTTACGATCTTCCATCACCGAATTTCCACCAGTCTGGTTCATACCATTTGTGGTTCCTACAAAATGCACATGAAGTAAGGGAAGCACATAAAATTACTGTTTAACATCCTTTAATGCCATAAAGAAATGAAACATCCTTTAATGCCATAAAGAAATGAGGTTATAGTTAACTCAAAGCATTCTGATCAAACTTACTGCTCAGAAAAAACTTCTCCTGATTTCATGCACCCAATATAAACACGAGGCTTATCCAAATGAGTGGAAAGTGTTGCTCCCAGGGTATCTGTATGACAAAAGAAGGATAAAAAATTATAATCCATGTAAATTGCAAACAATAAAATTTTGCATCATTCAAGTCTTCCAAATAACCAAGGTAGATTGAATTGCTCTTACTTTTCTCACTTTTTAAGAAAAATTTATTCTTTCTTTACTGTTTAGTTTATCAGCATTTTGAATCCTAGTAATTTAGTTATTGTATTAAAAAGATCATACAATAACCTTGATGTGAACAATAATTAAGAAAAGAGGGGTATATAAGAGTTGTGAACCAGTCATTTATAACGTCACGGTCCTTTCTCTAGCAGATCAAGATGATGCAGCTTAGAGGATTCATAGCCTAAATGAATTACATACCAATATTAACATAAACATCATCATTGACCTTAACATAAAACTCAGCATCCCAATTCTCCACAGCATGTATAAAGAACAATTTTGTCTTTTTTGGATTCTCCTCAGTTGCCTCCACTTGTTCATCCTGTTGAGGTGACAAAAGAAGATAAATGATATGGTAATACTTGCTATGTTGTATTAACCTATACCTGAACACACTATAAACCCAACTCACATATGTACATAATTCAAAGAGAAGCATGTAAATGAATGGAGTTAACATGAATATAAGAAATTGGAGATTTCTTGAAGTTGGCATATGTTTCATTCAACTAAAACCTAAGGCTGAAAGGTCAAATAGCAAGCTAAATTTGTTTAACAAGACTTGGCCATTGAGCTTACGAAAGCTAGCAATTATCTTCCTTTAAAGAATAAATGATTTTTTTAAAAAAATTTCAGAACAATAATGACACATTAATAATTTCAATCAAGCTTAATATTTTTCAATTTACTTCAATTGGCAAGTGAACATACAAGAACAATGAAGTCATGAGTCTGCCTATATTCATTGTCAATCTCCCTGTCTAATTTGTCTCCACGATTTGCACTGAAATATAAAAGTTAAAGTTAACAAAAAAGAGAAAAATGAGAAGTTGTATGGCATAAAATAACTCCTAAAAAAAACAGAAACCTTCTTCCTATAACAAATCGTGCAACAATCCCCTTTTCCTCCTCCAGCTTTTTAAGAGCCTCACCTGCACATAAGCTAACTTTTAGGTTAGCTACTGCCTCAATAACTAGCTTAACAATGAATTTAGATTCACAATGTCAGTAAACAAAAGGACAATGATCAATGATCATTGCAGGGTACTCTCAAAGCAAGTCAATGATCAAACAACATATCAACATATTGCAAGGACAAAATCCATGTTGATTACATTAATAACTCTCATGGTACGTGTACTCACCAGTAGACATCCAAGCCTTACGAATTGCATCTCTATTTCTCTTGCGACCAAATGTAGTGATAACTCCAATAACAGCTAAAAGCCTCTTCTTATTCTTCATTTTCTTAGAATGATCATCCTTCTTCTCTGAAACAAAACCTGCTTGTCTAGCTGCAGCTAGATCCATCTCAGCCGCTGACAACTTCTTCTGTTGCTCCCTAAATAACAATCAAACATCCATTATATCCCCAAATTACAATGTTTATAACATATCATCGTCGAATTTAATACCATTTCATTACTTTCAAAATGCTTAGCTTAAAGAAATTGAATTCTACCAGCTGAACAGAGTACAATTCTTGCAGTTTTAAACTTTCCCAACATAAAATTTCTCCAGCTCAAAATATTGAGCCAGCGCGCAACATATATAGAACAATTATAAAGAAAAATTTAATATACCTGCAGCTTAAAATTTTGAGGGTATCATCAACAGAAATAGCAGATTTAACCTGAAATTTAAAAATAAATAAACACACAGAGCTAAGTTACTTCAATCTACAAATCAAACATTAACACATTATTATTATTATTATTTAAAATAATTAAATTAAAATTACCTGACCAGACCTCCTTTCAAGCTCTTCAACTAAATGCAATCTACTCTCCGCATCCTGCCATAGCCTAAACAAACACATTCCAATTCAAAACTCAATCAATTCAAATATATATATATATAACTGGTTCCTATATCACTGACCGGCCGGCGACGTAAATGGTGGCCATGGATGCGAACATGGCAAGTAAAAGAGCCGAAACTCGAGAACTAAAAGCCGAACCACTATTGCCACTGCCAGAAGCTAGCCGGTTGTTGGATCCACGGCCACGCATTTTCTTTTCGAGTGAATTTTTTTTGTTTTTTAAATCTGAAGATACAGAGAAAGGAGTGTGGGGGCAGAAACTATATGTAGGAAAAAATAAGGGAAAATTACGTTGTAACCGAAGAAGGATTCCATTCTTCCATTTATGATCCGTTTTGGGTTTTACATTTACAACAGTTTTATGATTCAATTTAATTCTATTTAATTAACGCTTTTTTTTTTTTAAAAAAAATAACAGAATCATGGCGCTCATGCCTTATTATTTTTGAAATATTCAGGAGGATTGTGTTTTGTCCCTGAGCACTGAGGGAAGGAAATTATATCATTAGGCTATTCAATTTGGTTACATTTATATGGAGCATATTTATATCTCTTTTACTAATTAGGTGCGAATTAGATTGTCAAATTAATAATATTGAGTTAAATTTTGTGAGTTTGAACTTAGTTGTAATGTAATTTAATCTTATTAATATTTTGTAATTGATAGTAATTTGTTGTAGTTTTAGTTTATATAATTGAATTTTATAAATATCTAGAATTTTTGTATTTAGAAAAATAATAATTTATATATAAAAAATGTTGTATGTGATTATACAATAAAATTTTACATCTAACTTTAATTTGGAATTATAGATAAATTTAGTTATGTAAAATTTATTAAATTTAAGAATTTAAAATTTGTATTAAAATAAAAGTAGGATAAATTTTCTGTTTAGGAATGGGTGAAGAAGATCTCTCACCCTCTCCATTGCCATTATCAATATTTTTTTTCTTTAGCTCATGTAGTGTAAAGTTTGGTTTCAAATTCACACCTGTTGGACCATCCATTTAATGAGAAAAAATTCTTTTAACTTGAAATCATATAAGTAATTTTTTCTATTTTATTTTTATCACTTTTTTTTTCTAAAATTTTTATATTTTTTTTATAAATTTATTTAGTTCCATTTGAATTATTTGGATAATTATTTTAGTTAATATAGAGATTATGTGACCTAAGCAGATGGACTGTACAAATAAAGAGAACAAATAGGAAGCAGTTCTCCCCTTTTAAATCAGTGTTCCACTTCTAAATACGTCCGAAGAGGAATTATCACTTGACTATTCCCTCCCCAAACCAAAGTAAGGGTAAATTATACCGTTGGTCACTAGATTTCAGTTTGGTTGCATAACTTTAATTTGTGACTTTTTAGTTACCAAACTTTGATTTTAATTACACAGAGAAGTCATTCTATTAATTTCGGCTAATTGTGATAATGTGGTAGACTGTGATTGCCACATTACAAGTTCAACTCAAAAAATTATCACGTCATAATGGTACATCAGCGGTTTTATTATAATAAAATCACTACTAATCCCTAATTTTTCTTATTACTTTTGATCATATTCTTGGTAATTTTAGTGATTAGTTGTAATTTTACTATAATAGAGCCATTGATGTGTCATTATAACGTGACAATTTTTTAAGTTGGACTGTAATGTGACAATTTCAGTCTGCCACATTATCAAAATTAGTCAGAATTAGTAAAGTGACTTTTCTATGTAATTAAAATTAGGGATAAGTACAATTTTATACCATATGGTTTCGTGTTTTGACAAAATTAGTTATGTAATTTTGTTTAACATTTAAGTACCCTATGTTTCTTATTTTTTTGCACTTTAGTACCCTTATAACTAATATCATCATTATTTTATAAAAAAATATTTCAATGATAAATTTATTCTATATACGATTTATGATCAATCTAATCGATTGGTTATTTTTAAAAATATTATAGATTTATTTAAAAATTATTTATTTTTATTCATAAGAAAATTTAAAATATATTTAAATTTGATTTGTTGTGAGTTTATTGTAGTTAATTGAGTGATTTATCACTCATTATATGATTTTAGCATTAAAAATCTATATTAGTTTAACATTAATGTATATTTTTTTAGCAATAATTATTAGAAGGGTATTAAAATGTAAAATATTATGAAACACGGGGTATTTAAATATCGAAAAAAAATACAGGACTAGTTTTGACAAAAAGTGAAACCACATAATATAAAATTATACTTATCCCTTAAAATTAAAGTTTAGTAATAAAAAAAAAAAAAAGTAACAAATTAAAGATATGTAACTAAAGTTTAAAACCGCCCCACCAAAGTAAATATGGCAAACAAAGTGTGAGAAAAAGGGGCAAAACCGGAAAATAAGAGAGGAAAGAATTTTGAGGATGGATAAGGTTGGCAGTTGAAGTAGGAGGGGGAGGAGGGAAGGAAGAATTTGGGAGAGAAGAGAAACAAAGAGAATCAGAGGGAAATGATGGCAACTGCAGCTCCACTCTGCAGCTCTTTTCTTGGAGGATTCAGTCAACACCTCTCAGCTTCAATATCAGCAACCTCAAACCCAGCTCCAATTAAACCTCCAATGTTTTTGAGAATTGAAGCCAACACCAATACTAGACGCGAAAACAGGATTGCTCGCCATGTCCGTATCAGAAAGAAGGTACTTTGTGTTGTTTTTTTTTTTTTTTCAGTAAAAATGCTCAACTGGGTATCTTCATTTTTCTCTGATTTGTAAAAAAGTTTGTATCTTTACTATTGGGTTGTCGCTTAAATTAGTGTGACAGTGGAGCTTAATTAGTTTATTTATGGACTGTAATTTGTATCAGCTTTGATTTAGACTTGCATTGGCTCTTGGGTGATGTGCATTATTCAGTACTATGCTATTAATTGTTCTGTTAGGAGGGTTGTTCTTGTATATAGGGCTTATCCACTCCCTTCTTATGATTGGTGTGGTGTGTTTGTGTGTCAATTGATAGTATTGACATAATCATAGTGTTTGGAAAGTCCAAAAAAATGCAAGAATTGAATTCTGTTTAATCAATTATTATGTTTAGAAAAGTCATATTTGCTGGAATTCCATTCTTTCGACTTAGAAAGAAAAGGGCATTTTGAAGGCCTTTTGAAAGAATTGCAATCATGCCACAACTGAATTCTTGCCAATGATTTTTTTTCCAAACAAGGCATATATGATGTAGAATCTGCCCGTTCTTCCAAATTCTTTTTTTGCCCCTTCAGGTTGAAGGAACTCCAGAGAGGCCAAGGTTGTGCGTCTTCCGTTCCAACAAGCATCTCTATGTCCAGGTGATTGATGACTCGAAGATGCACACACTTGCTTCAGCTTCGACAATGCAGAAACCTATCTCAGAGGAGTTTGACTATAATTGTAGTCCTACTTTGGTAAGTCAAGGACAATGTCACATGCAATGCTATGATTGTTGCAGCATAATTTTGTTAGCCAAATGATGGATAATGAGCTTAGCCACTTAGGACCTCAGTTTACTCTAGTTTTTCTTGAATTCAATTGGAGCTTGAGATAGTTCAGTCAAATTGTTTGCGCTAAAAAATTCTTAGTATGCTGGCGCATTTCACCAGTTTTTTGCTGGTATTGCTCATTGAATCTGTGATTTTTCCATTTCTTTGATTGACTCCAATATTGTCGGGTGTTGTATCCTGTACAATTTCTAACTTGTTGCAAACTTCGTTCACCAGGAAGTAGCTAAGAAGATTGGTGAAGCCATTGCAAAATCCTGTCTAGAGATAGGGATAACTAAGGTGGCCTTTGATCGAGGTGGATACCCATATCATGGACGTATACAAGCTTTAGCTGATGCAGCTCGGGAACATGGTCTTCAATTTTAAGATTTAGTTGGTTTGTTCTCCTGAACACTAATTTCCTTTTGAGTTAGCTTTGGTGCCGGAAGATGCATCTATCCATAGCTGTGACTATTTGTAATTGTATTGAGAATGCAATATGAAAAGGCTTTCTATCTGTGATTCCTTTTTGTTGAGTTTGGAAATAGATTTTCAAATTGGATTTGATCATAAAATCTACATTGAATTTGCATAAGAATCATGTAGCTCCAACGGTTAGCTGCTTAGAATAACAGCTTAGTAAAAATTAGATTTGATTTCAAGGGAATCCAAAGTTGTTAAGGTGGGTATGGTGGGGTTGAATTAGGCAACTTTAACTCAGCCAAGCATGAAGCAGGCATGGATGCTTCTATGGAATGGGATGAGGAACACAAAGGTTAAATCCATGTGCCACTTGCACTGCTACTACTACCTTCAATCGACAACACATTTAAGTTTGAAAAGGAAGAGGCTACAACATCACCTTCCTTGCACCATGGATTGGGAGAAATTTTGGTTGATCCTCACAATAGAGTTTTTGGATTGAACTCCCACAAGCAAATAAACATGTGTGAACTCCTACAAGCAAATAAACATGTGTGCATACGCACATACAGACCACACACACATATGCATGTCAGTTTGACCACTGGTACATAAATTCCCAAAATCCAGTTTGTCCATTGAAGCCATAAACGCCCTCTGTTGACATCAGCCATAAGCATTGACTCTCACATCGTACAAAATCCCTTATAAAGGAATAGGCATCGAAATGATACTGCGGTACACTTTCCCATGCCATGTCACAGTAAAATAGTGTGGTTCCTCCTATATTGACAGAAAATTCCCAGCCAAACTCGCTCCCATCTGTTATGTTCTGCTGGCCAAGATCGTTATCTTTGGACTGGCAATGTAATGTCAAGTTTTTCCCATTGCCTAACCTGTTCATGACACTCGTATGCACCTTGTCTGAAAGAACCAGGTTGCACGCGCTGAATACCAGGAGAAGAACCAAAGAATACCCAATTCTTCCTGAGGCCTGCATATTGTTGTTGGAAAATCACCTGTGGCTTGAAAACTGTGCTGCCGTGACGAGCAAAGTGATTGAGAAAACAAGGCTCCCACAATTGCTTTATATATGCAAGGCAAGCTGCAGGAACCTGTCTATAATTGAGTATTATTATTGATATGGACGATGCTTGGCCGGTTGTCTATTGACTCTATTCCTATATTGTAATTGCTGAAAGGCAATATGCTGACATTGGAATTGCTGGAGCTATTGATTTCCCTTTTGATATGGACAAACTTTGATGGCTTAGTGGAAGGGTTATGGTATGAAAATGCTTGGTATTATGCTTGGCAGCA
>CATIWO010061636.1:0-21014 GCA_949673435.1 Macaranga tanarius | reverse complement strand
AAATCTTCTCTCGATCTCAATATACCTAACTAATTAATTGAATCAATAATTGAGCAAAAGAATAAAGACCATAAACATAATCATGAACTGAGATTATAATTAAAAAGAAATATAAATTCAATACATCTATAGGTTACTAAGTTAACTCTAGCATAAAATAAAACTAAGCTATCATGATGATGAAAAATATAAAAAAATAATAAACGACTGAAGAAATCATCAATAATGATACAAAGACTAGAAAATAATAAAATCCTCTAATCCTTGATAATTGTCTCCTTGATTTTCTTCTGTCCGCTCCTAAAATTATTGTTGACTCCGCAACTCCTCTTTTTTTTTGTATTTTTCTTCTAATCGATATATATATATATATATATATATATGTGTGTGTGTGTGTGTGTGTGTGTCTTCAAGGTACTAGGGTTGAACACATTAAATTTTTCTTCCTTTTTTATCCTTCATGCGCACGGCCATACATTACAAATGACATGGCTGTGCATGGCATACACGATACACGGCCATGCATTACAAGTAGCATGGTCGTGCATCTCCAATGGGCGTGCAAGCTTGACAACATGGGTGTGCTGTCATCTAGTGACATGGGCGCATGGTTTGGTCGCATGGGCATGCACTTCACTTGCATGGGCGTGTGGTTCGGTTGCATGGGCGTGCACTTCACTTAACTTTATCATTTGTGACACACCCGTGCAATGCAATCCATATGGTTATGTCTCCCTAATACCTACAAAATAAAATAAAAACTAATCAGAAAATATAAAATTTAAACCCTAAAATATAAAATCCTAATTTACATTAATTATACCTAAATATTCATCTAATTAACTTATATTTCTTAATATTTCCTATTATTCAACTCTATTAATTATTATTAAAAATAAGCAATTATTTAACTAAAAATGAACTAAAAACTAAACTAATCATACTTAAAATGAACCTAATTCTTACTAAATAAATGCAATTATTAAAAAGCAGCACCCATTGTATGAGCCTTGGCTTTGAGTCCTTGTTCAAGCGGTACTTCAATGCTGCATGGTCTATATACACAATAACTTTAGAACTAAGTAAGTGAGATCAAAATTTATCAAAAGCAAAAATTGCTGCTAGCATCTCCTTCTCCGTTGTGGCATAGTTGAGTTGTGCATCATTCAAGGTTCGGCTTGCATAATATATGACATGAAGTTTATTCTCCTTCCTTTGGCTAAGTACAACTCCTATTGCATGATCACTTGCATCACACATCAATTCAAATGGAAGATTCTAGTCGGGTGATACAACTATAAGAGCTGATATCAATGCTTCTTTCAACCTATCAAAAGCCAATTTACAATCATTAGTAAAGTGAAAAGGAGAATCTTTCTCAAGCAATTTACAAAGAGGTTTAGAGATTTTTGAAAAATCCTAAATAAGCCGCCGATAGAATCCTATATGGCCTAGGAAACTTCAAATTACTTTGACATTTATTGGGTATTGAAGCTTTTCAATGGTCTCCACTTTTGCTTTATCCACTTTAATACCTTGTCCTGAAATTTTATGTCCAATAAGGATTCCTTCCTCCACCATAAAATGACACTTCTCCCAGTTTAGTACCAAGTTTGTCTCTTCACACCTTTTCAAAACTTGCTCCAAATTCTCCAAACATCTTTTAAACAAACTTTCATAGACTGAGAAGTCATCCACGAACACATCCATAATTTCTTTTACTAAGTCTAAGAATATGGCCATCATGCATTTTTAAAAGGTTGCTGAGCATTACACAATCCAAATGGCATCCTTCGATAAGAAAATGTGCCATAGAGACATGTGAATGACATTTTCTCTTGATCTTCTGGAGCAGTTGCTATCTGATTGTAGCCCAAATAACTATCTAAGAAATAGTAGAAGGCATATCCTGCTATCCTCTCTAACATCTGATCAATAAATGGTAGTGGAAAGTTATCCTTCCTAGTAGCCAAATTCAGCTTCCTGTAGTCAATGCACACTGTTCATCCAGTCACTACTTTTGTAGAGATTTGCTTACCTTTTTCATTTTCCACCACAATCATTCCTCCTTTCTTTAGGACACACTGGATAGGACTTACCCATGAACTATCTGAGATCGGGTAAATAATTCCAGCATCTAATAGCTTGACCACCTCTTTCTTTACCACTTCTTACATGTTTAGATTGAGCCTTCTTTGCCTTTAAATGGTTGGCTTATATCCATCTTCCATTAGAATTTTATGTATGTAATAAGATGGACTTATCCCTCTTATATCCAAAATTTGCCAACCAATTTCTTTTATTATCCTCTTGAGCATCCTCACAAGCAATTCCTCTTGGTCTTTGGTGAGTTTAAAGGATATTATCACATGTAAAGTTTGGTTCTCTCCAAGAAAAGTATACCTCAAATGTTGAGGTAAGGGTTTCAAATCTACATTTGGTGGTTTTATAGTTAATGGTGGTGTAGGTTCAATATTTGGTAATTGGATTTGGGAAAAAGAAGTTTGGTGTTTAAGGAAATCTTCCTCTTAAGCAGTTTGTACCTACATACACTTCTCAATATACTCTAATTCATCACAATTTGCCAACCTCCGTCATTGGACTTTAATCACACATTCATCCAAAAATTAACTCTAAAGCATAAATCGCTATCAGCAGAATGTTTCACACCTTGATAGATGTTGAACTTACAACTTTCCTCACTTACTCTTAGAGTTAAAGTTTCATCATAAATGTTAATGATTGCCTTGGCAGTGTAGAGCAAAGGCATACCAAGAATCAATGGGACATCTTCATCTTCCTTAAAGTCAAGAACGACAATGTCCACTGGAAAAATGAATTTTCCAGCCTTTATAAGCACATCTTCCACTATTCCTTTTGGTTCCTTTACTGTCTTATCTACTAGTTGTAGATGAATGTTTGTTAGTCTTACTTCTCTAAGTCCTAATTTCCTATAAATAGACAAAGGCATAAGATTAATAGAAGCACTTAAATCACACAAAGATTTTTGAAATGATAAATTCCTAACATAACATGGAATAGTAAGACTCCCTGGTTGCTTCCTTTTTAAAGAAAGTTTATTTAAGATGATTGCACTGCACTCTTTTATAAGTGTGATTGTCTCGAACTCCTGTAACTTCTTTATGTTGGAAATCAGCTCCTTTAAGAACTTTGCATACTTTGGCATCTGAGATAGACATTCCACAAAAGGCATGTTGATATGGAATGTCTTGAATCTTTCCAAAAACTTTGCAAACTGTTGGTTATGCTCCTTTTTTTTAACCTTTGTGGGTATGGTACTGGAGGTTCATAAGGTTGAATTGGTGGTGCTTTTGGCTTAGCTTTGTTCTCCTCCTTCACTTCTGGTTCTTTTGGTGTTTCAACCCTTTCATTAACCTATTCTTTCTCTCCTTCATTCTTCTTTTCTTCATACTTCATTGTTGCTTTAGGGGTTTGAATCTTTGTACCACTTCGCAAAGTGATAGCCTTTACTTACTCTTTTGGATTTTTCTCCATATTGCTTAGTAATGCACCTTGATTTCGTGTTAACAAACAATTTTCTAGCTGCCCCATTTGCACTTCTAGATTATGAATAGAATTTGCTCCATCCTTTTTTTAGCTTCATCTTGTTGGCTCATCTTTGATGACATCACATCCATGAATTTCTCCATCGGTCTCTCCATTGAACTTCCAGAGGATGAACCTTTGTCTTTGTGAAATTGAGGTTAAGGTTGTTGCACATTTTGACCTTCAAATCTTGATGGTGCTTATGGTCTCCACTGGTTATTTCCTTGATTACTCCAAGAGAAATTTAGATAATTCCTCCAACTTGGATTGTAGGTATTGCTAAAGAGTTGGTTTTGAGGTCCTTTGAAGTTACCCATATAGTTGACACCCTCTGTAGTAGACATTCCTTGCATCATTTGACATTCTATAGTAGGATGACCTCCTTGACATAGTTCACATGAGGAAGACAATGTAGACACTGTATTCATATTCACCTTGTCATCCTTTTTATCAGAGCATCAAGCTTTGCATTCAACATGGTTAAACTATCCACTTCTTTGGCTCCAGCCTTCTTTGTAATGGTCTTTTCATTAGACCACAAACTCTGTGTATTGGCCATTTCTTTAAAGAGATCCAAGGCATCTTCTAGTATCTTTGACATGATAGTACCTTCAACTACTGCATTAATGTTGACTCTAACCATATGATTGACTCCTTTGTAGAATGATTGCACCAAATCCTATATAGGAATCAATTGAGGTGGACACTACTTCTGAAGGTCTTTGAATCTTTCCCAGCACTCGTAGAATGTTTCATCATCTCTTTAAAAGAAAGAGTTAATTTCATCTTTGATCCTCAACACCTTTGCAGGGGGTAAGTATTTGTTGAAAAAAGCTTTGTAAAGCTCTTGCCAAGTGTTGATGGAGTTGGGTGGCAAACTTCTAAACCATCTCTTTGCTCTATCCATTAGGGAAAATGGAAAGAGAATTAACCGGATTGCATTAGGCTATACTCCATTCATCTTGAAGGTAGAACAATACTCCAAGAATCTATACATATGACCGAATGGATCCTCATGTGGTAGCCCATTGAATGGTGAGTTTTGGATCATCTGGATCATAGCCGGCTTAATTTCAAAGTTGTTTACTGCTACGCCAGCCTTACAATTGGTGTCTGATCACCTTTTATATTAGGACTCATAAAATATTGCATGGTTCTCTGACCATTTTGAGGATTTTGAAGAACTTATTGCCTCGACGGGTCATTCCTTGAATCATCTGCCAAGTCTATTTTGCTTGGTGATTGTTGTGATATGATTGGTTGTTTCTTTTTCTCACGAATTGTCTTCTCTAACTCCAAATTAAGTGGTATCAACTCAAGTCCTTATTTGCTTGCACTTCACGTGATGTGCATCAAACAATAAAAATTCCTACAATACCATAATTAGAACCAAAATTAAAAATAACGTCTAAATCAAGCAACACAATTTTCTTACAATATTAATTCCTTTCCAATCCCCGACAACAGTGCCAAAAACTTGATATGTATAAAATCTGCTAGCGTACAGAATCGTATTAAGTAGTAAATAAAGATATCATCTCAGAGAGATTGTGAATTGAATATCACAATACTAACTATGTTTGTTTGTTTAGACAATGAAATTAAGTTTGGATTTTTAAAGAAATAAAACTAAATTAAGAAAGGTAAAAACATAAATTCTATGCAAAGTTTAAAAGCTAGGGTTCTTATTCTCAATTGGACCATTTCAAAGGATTTATTACCCAACTAGGTCTACACTAGTTCTAATTCATTTTGAAGGGATCTTAAAAACTATAGATTTTCCTCTTAGATATACTTATAATTAATTAGAGATTAATTAACACTAAGTTCACTGGCTCTCACCAACCTAATGCCTTTTAATTCCAATTTTAAACACAACCTTTAATCAATACTAATCCACTTAACCGTCTCTCAACTAGCTAAGCAATCGATAGGTCATTGCCTAATCCTACAGAACCTATCTCTCGATTAAGCCTGTAGTGTCAATTCAATCTTAGGTTGATCAATTCTAAAATGACATTAAGCTCAACAACAACCAATTAATTAGATCTAACAACCTAACATAATCATAATAAGCATATGGTCAATTAAGAATAAGAACCCTAAAAAGGATCTAGCTACTTATGTTAAGAATAAAAGAAAATTAAGAAGAAATGAAAACCATTCTAAACATCATAACAATTAAATAAAAGAGTGATACAAAAAAAACCCCCTTCCAAATAATGTCAGGAAGCCTTGCTTTCTAACTTTAAGCCAAGTATCACCTCTACTATAAACTAAGCAAAATGAAATAGAAATGTATTCTAAAGTAAACTAAAACATAGAACAATATCCAGAACAAAAACAAGAACAAGAACAAAAACCAGAACAACCCTTAGATGAAAATGAAATGGTTCTATTTATAGACCCAAAGACCTAGTGAGTGTTAGTATAGATATGCCCTAAGGCCATTTTGTATGTAAACATTGTATATTAATCCCTTGGCAATAAAGTATTCTTTTAGATAAAGTGTTTGTTTATTTGAATATTTACCTTTAGTATTATATTAAATGAGTTTATTATTAAAAGTTGATAATATGGTTGACAAACTCATTTAGTACAAATACTATAAATGTTCATAGTTAATGGATTAATATAAAGGTAGTATTAATCCCTAGACTATCACCTTTGTCTATTTTCCTTGATTTTGGTATGTGATACTGATAGTGGGAGGTAGTGAGTCTCATGCTACTTGATATGAGATATCATAATAGACATGTAGATACTCATATGATGAGTGGATCCAACAGTGACACAAGATTTGTGATTGCTTGGGAATTCACTTTAGTCGACAATCACAGTCTTGGACATAATTGTGCATATGGTCCTTTGACCTGAGGTGACACAGTCATCTACATATGGTTGATTAGAGTCTTTTACCACTTACATACCTATGCTAGCCATGTATGTGTATATGACGTATGGTGGCTCTAGTTCATTATATATAGGTATGAGTGATCGGCCAAGATGGAATTCATTGCCTAAAGTGAACCGGGATAAGATCCTATGCTATCTACGTTATTATTGATGTATAAGTACCTGGCCAGGTCAAACTCGACTTACCCAAAAAGAGTTTCGGTGCTAGAAAAGAGTTTCTAGTAGTAGTCGTATTTTATCAAGAATTGAACTTAAGATAAGGTCATATGATTGAGGCAATTAGAGTTTGACTAAACCTTGACTCTAGCCAATATCATGATCTTGTAATGAAGGGACATTTAGTGCACTGCAATTTTGTTAATTGGTTCTTGTGAATCTACATATAGTATTCATCTTTAATTGGGTGGTCATGATATCTATGCTGGGAGTCACTCACAACTTATAGGAACTAAATGTAACACATTAGGATTTTCACATTCAGTATGGAAAGGTGTTTCCATGATATTAAGTGTTAATATCATTTCCCATTGCCATTTAAACTTGAACGTAGTATGTCATACATATAAGGGTTGCACTTGTGTTGATTAACATTAATTTGATTATTAATTAAAGAGTTTAATTAATTAATTAAATTGATTGAATTGGATTTGCGCATATGTGGGGATCTAACATATCCCAAAATCCAAATTCAAAGATTAGGACTTTATTGCATTTAAACAAATATTAATTTGGGCTTAATTTAATAAGTGATATTAAGTTCAAGACTAAATTAATATTTGCCTTCCAAATATATATGGACATGGGCCATGAGATGGACCATGAGAGTGATGGATGATGGACATGGCCCATGAGATGGACCATAAGGATTGGGCTTTGTTTAAAGTGTTTAAGCTAGCCCATTATTTATTTAGTAAGGATTGGGCCATCTCTAAGTGTAGAGAAGCCCATATCCTATGCCTTGGCCCAAGCCCATTAAGAATTATGGAATAGGGATAAGGATATACAAGCAACCAAACAAGGCCAATAGAAAGTGTAAGACACTCTTGGATATGTAGCAAACGTGGTGGCCAATCTTGCTATAGTAGTAAACTTGGTAGCCAATCTTGCTATAGTGACTAACTTGGTGGCTACTCTTGTCCATGTTACAAACTTAGAAGCCAATCTTGTAATAGTTGCAAACTTGTGGGAGAAGACACCAAGGCTTATTAAATAGATAAGAAAAGTTGTAGAGACAACTTCTTGGCAAGAGGGAAATTTTGGCTAAGGCATTAGAGAAAGAAAAGATTATTTTCTTTTTCTTGCTAGTTTGAAATTGTGTGAAAAAAATAACACATTACAAGAGTTATAATATCTCTTGCTCAACCATCATCCTTAGGAGGGTAGTTTAAGTTCCATACCTTCAAGATTATAGAAGTTTTCACAAGCTTTTGGGTCTTATTCAAGAGAGGCTTGTGTGGAGAGCTTGTTACATCTTGAAGATCAACCAAGTGCAATCCGTGTGTTTTAAGCTAGAGATTTCATGTTTGGGAAACTCAGAGATAGTGGATCGCAACAATCAAAGCTTATCGAGCGTTCTACAAACTTGGGAGTTATGTAAGTGTTACTTGACTCTTAGTATGTAGGGATTGTAATATGATTACATGCCTTTTTTATTGTTGCTAAAATATTATCCATGATGCATGATTTGTTAGCTATGTAAATTGCATATGATTTGGATCTTGTGGCATTGAATGGATTCAAACTTGGTACAAGTGTTGCATGGTTCCAAAAATTTTAAAATTCCGCATATTTGGTTGCTTTGAACTCCCATTCCCTTCAGTGAGAAAGGTAATCTAATCCCTTTCAAACTCTATTTAATCAAAAACTAAGAGATAAGTTCCCTTCTATCCAAACTTTAGCTGAAAATTATCATCTTGTTGGCTGCCACATCAGTCAGGCATGGGTGCGTAAGAAAATGGCATGGCTACTCAAGAAATCCACTAATGCTGATCCTTTGGTCAAGCATAGCCGTCCACCCCTGTAACATGCCAAAAACAACTCTCAGGCACGTCCATGCATAAATGAGGCATGACCATGCACAATCCCAACGTAGATATCTCTTTATCTTAAGTCCTTAGCTCATCCAATCTCTAAGGATTGATCTAATCTTCATCCCAATGCATCCTACAAAACAAAACTCAATAGAAATTATCTAAAAACAACTAAATCTAAATAATTAAGACAATATAACAAAACTAACTAAATTAACTAAAAATAAACTAATAATTCAACTACTAAGCCTAATATGCAATAAAATAGAGTGCTTAAAATAATTGTTTTTTACACTCATCAAGCTCCCAGAAGAATTCAATAGTCAATAAAGGAAGAAGCTCATTTACGATTCCAAGTACTATTTGTGGGATGAGCCATATCTCTGGAAGCTATGCAGTGATGGAATGATAAGAAGATGTGTAGGAGAAGAAGAAACTGCTTCAATTTTGCAACATTGTCATAGGATGATCAATGGTGGTCATTTTGGTCCATAAAGAACTGCTACAAAGGTTCTTGAAGCAGTATTCTTTTAGCCTACACTTTTTCATAATGCTAGAAAGTTTGTACTCAGTTGTGATGCTTGTCAAGGGAGTGGCAATATTTCCAAGAAGGATGAAATGCTCCAATCGAGAATTCTTGAGATAGAAATATTTGATGTGTGGGGCATAGATTTTATGTGGCCATTTCTTGTTTCAGAGGGAAACAAGTACATACTTGTTTGTGTGGATTATGTATCCAAATGGGTGGAAGCTTAAGCATATGCAGTGAATGATGTAAGAGTAGTTTGCAAATTTTTGCAAAGACTCTTTGCTAGGTTTAGGATGCCTAGAGCTATCATAAGTGATGGAGGAACACACTTTAGTAATAGAAATATGGAAGCATTGCTAGCTCGTTATGGGGTAAAACACAAGATAGCTACTCCATACCATCCCTAAACAAGTGGACAAGTAGAAGTAAGCAATAGAGAATTGAAGAGGATTCTTGAAAGAACAATAAGCAAGTCGAGAAAGGAATGGGCGAGGAAGTTGGATGATGCTTTGTGGGCATACAGAACTGCTTATAATACACCTATTGGAATGTCTCCATATAGGTTGGCATATGGAAAAGCATGTCATCTTCCTATAAAGATTGAACATAAGGCTTACTGGGCAATTAAGGCTTTGAATTATGACTGCAAGAAAGCTGTTGAAAAGAGACTTTTGTAGTTGAGTGAATTGGAGGAGTTAAGAGAAATGGCATATGAAAACTCTAGGATTTATAAAGAATGTACAAAGAAGTGGCATGATACTAAAGTAAAGATTAAGAGTTTTCAAGAAGGAGACCAAGTGTTGCTATTCAACTCCAGACTCAGATTGTTTCCAGGGAAGCTCAAGAGTAGATGATCGGGACCATTTGTAATGAGCCATGTCTACCCGTATAGAGCTGTGGAAGTTTGCAACACTCAAGGAGAAAAGTTCAAAGTCAATGGGCAAAGACTGAAAATCTACCATGGAGGTATATGGGAGAATTCTCGCCAACTGGCCATTTTGGTCGATTCAATGCTCTAAAGATCATAATGGTCTAAGCTTATAGACCTAAAATAGATCTTCTTAGGGGCTCAACCAAGTTTTTGTTTTTTATTTTTATTGTTAATTCTTTTAGTCTTTAGTTTTACAATTTCTAATCATAAGTTCTTTAACTTTATTTTTTAGAGAAGAAGCATAGAAGGATGTTCGGGAATTACAAGAGAAGGAAAGCTAAAGGATGAGAGGTAAGTATTTTTGATATGAGAATAAAATTATAATTGTTATATGTAAGTTTGGATGATTTTTAATGTGTTTTGTGTGAATGTACATATTGCGCACCTACGTGACTTGGTCAAGCAAAAATAGATGAAGAAAATGCAATTGAACCAGGCACGGCCGTGCCACTTTCGAGCATGGTCATGCATGCCATAAAATGAAAGAAAATTAAAGATTGAACTAGGCACAGCTGTGCCAATTTTGTACACGGCTGTGCCTGCCTAATGATTAGGATAGTCGATAAAAACACAAATCAGGCACGGCCGTGCCACTTTTAAGCATAGTCGTGCCACTTGTAGGTCACATCCACCTTTGCACATTCTTTTCAAATTTTAAATTAGTCCAAACCCCAATTCATAAATCCCCATATTTTCCCACCACCCACAACTTTCAAAACCTTTCTCATATTCCTAGACTTAGTGTTTATCAACTTTGACTACTTTTTCATATTCCCAAAATCTTTTGCACTTCCTAAAGTTCTTTAATCAATTCCAGCACCCTTTCTCTCTTCCCAATTCACATTTCCCTCTTTTCAAAACCATAACCCTCTCTCTATAAACCTCCCTTCCATTCTCTTCTCTACACACTTTTAACTCATCTTTTCATCTTCCTTTCAAATTTCTTAGGCATAACTTCTTCTCCTTCACATTTTTTAAACACTTTCAACATTCTCTTCTCCATTTTCTTCGTAAATTTGAAAATTATGAACAAGACCATGGAAAGGGAACCAATAAGGATGACGGTTGCACAAAGAAGACCAAGGAGACGTGGAGGAAGCTCAAGTAATCCAAATCAACAAAAAGAAAGAATGGTAAGACCTTACCCCCCTAATATTCAATTTGGGTATGAGGGGCAAAGGAGCAAGTTTAATCAATTGATGGCTAAAACATTCGTGCCTATGAAATACATAATTGTGTCCTCCCTTCAAAGAGCAAGTTTATTAAATAGTATAAACATGTATGTCTCTAGGCTAGGTTGGGAAGCTTTTATGATGATGAAACACCCCACATATGTCATGCCTACATGTCAATTTTTGTCATATTTCCAATTTGATGAGAATGAGGCCATGCTAAGCTTTAGGCTAGGAAACTAAGATCACAACATTGGTCTATTTGAACTCAATGATTTTTTCATTTCCCAAAAGATCAAGACGCAAATGTCAATTTTGATACAGATGAACTTTGGAGTGAAATTACTAGCCAAAGACATGTCTTCTATCAACCTAGGTTAGCCAAGGAGTCTAAAATTCATTCACATGCTTTGAGATACCTCCATAGGGTCATGTCACACTCCTTATTTCCTAAGACGGAGGGGGATTCCATAGTCACTACTATGGAATTAAATGTCTTATATTGCATGGTTAAAAATTTCAAGTTGGATGTATGTCATGTGATAACATCTAAATTCAAAGATGTGGCAAACAAATGAGCGGGGGCAATTAAGATAGGTGGATTAGTGCTTAGCATTGCAAATTATGTGGGCTTTGATATTGATAATATGCCCTTCGACAAGCTATCAGGTCCTTCTCTCATTGATCTTCATATGAGGGAAGCTATGGGTACGATTGAAATAGGAATAAATAGAGTGCCCATACTTATTGGGGAGCAACAACAGTAGCAACAAGCAAGGCAAGATGAAGAAGAGGAAAAAGGAGATTTGCAACAAGTGATGAATCACCTTGATACTTTAGAGCTTCGAGTGGGTGTCATTGACTCTAATGTGGGGGAGCTCAATTCCATGGCCCATGAAATGAATGCAAGCTTACATGGCGCTCAACATAATGTCAATACGTTCAATCACAATCTCACAGCCTACTTTCAAAGTCAAAATTTCTTTCTACCTCCATTCCCTCCACATGATCAAGGACCACATCAATGAAGATTCAGGAACTTGCGATTGGATAATTGTGTTTTGTGTTTGCTTTAGTATTTATTTTGTTTTAATATTAGGTTTACTTTATATTTTATGTTAATACTCATGCACTTTGTTTTGTTTATGCATTTATACTTTTAACTCTCTTTAATTAATGTGATTCGGTTGTGTTAATTCCTTTGCTTTTCATTTAAATTGTGCAACACATAGGCAATACAAGTGGTTTAAAGCTCTATAATACATTATTAACACTTGATAACACCATTTCATTTGCCAATTTTTGAAATCAGGCACGGCCATGCCATTTTATGTCACGGCCGTGCATGTTTAAAGTGTCTCAGGTTCTAAAATTTGGAACCAGGCACGGCCGTGCCACCTGGTCCAGTCCATAATTACACAAAGCAGGCACGTCTGTGCCACTTTCACGCACGACCATGCCACCTGATGGTCACTCACCTCCGAATTTGTTTTAGTTTTATGCATTGAGGACATTGCATAATTTAAGTGTGGGGGAGGAAAAATAAAATTTTTTATTTTGTTTATTTTAATGTCTTTAGGATTTTTAATTCAAGTAGGATAGTAGTTTTTATCTTTTAATAATATTCATCTTTTCAATAAAGGATTAGAAGATAGGTTGTTTAGTTCTTATAAACTTTGGTTGTTTAGTCCTTGTAAACTTAAAATTTTTTTCTTTTATTTAGAGGCATAGAACTATTTTTAATTCTCCAAACTTCTACATTCTCTACACTTTTCTTTTACTCAATTTCTCTGCATCCATATTCTTTACAATTCTTTTTCCTGCTATCTAATGAGCTCGATTAGCATGTCTAGCAATAGTTGAAGGTCCAATGCAAAAGGGAAGGCACCAATGGAGATAATACCTAAGCCAATGGATCTTAAAGAGGAGTATGATGCCTTTTCCCTATTTTCTCAGATGAAGAAGGTAAGAGATTCTATTCTCTTAGCAAAAGAAACATATGCATGCCTAAATACTTTAATGATCAACTTTTGAAGGATATTGGAATGCATGATTTTGTGAATGTGTTGTGCAAAAGGCTAGCCTGGTTTAAGTTGAAAACAGTGAAATATGATGTGCTTCTTGAGTTGACCATTAAATTCTACACCACTTTGAAAATCAAAGATGAAGAACAGAGAATTTTTTCATGTAGATTCTTTAGAAAAGAATATAAGTTTGATTATGATCTCATGACTGAAATTTTTGATTTTCCTGAAGGGGGTATTTGTCACCCTCCTCCCGAATTTAACATAATTGGGTTTTGGGCTGAAATTACAAAAGGGGATAGAATAAGTCATGGAGATACTATGGTTAGTGGTCTAATTGATAGTCACTCATATTTGTTGATGCACAAATTCATAGCACATACCAATTGTTATAGGAATGATAGTACAAAGGTTATGCCTGATGAATTATTCTTAATGTGGTGTATGGCTACTAACCATAGGGTGAATAGTGCATATCTTGTATTTCGTTCTATATGGAATATTGTGCAGGGACAAAAAACATTGATGTCTATGGGCCACATTATCACGGGCATAGCCATACACTTTGTACCAAGGAAGCTCGCCCTTTTCGCACCATTAGAGCATGAGATATTTGATGAGGATTTTCTGGTTAGAGCTGAGATCACCACAGATTTCGAAAGGCTAAAGGAGGCAGACAATAGAAGATGCTATCAACTACATCAAACTTCCTTGAGACATGGAGATATTCCTCTACCAAAGGTGGTAGAGAATTTTAATGACATCAGTGAAGAAGAGGAAGAAGATTTCAAACCTCTAATCGCTCATGAGAAGGATGGTAAAGCCAAAGCAAAGAAAAAGAATAGAGCAGCAAAAAGGAAGAGGTTTGAAGAAAGTATTGAGAGTTGAAAAGAAGATATAGGATGTGGCAAATTAAACTGATCAAAGGCTTAGTAACATGATGATGGATGTAATCACTAGGTTTGAAGTTTATGAGACCCTGAGAGATACAAGGATGGAAAATATGATGGCTATAGTAAAGGAGCTAAAACAATTGATCTCTTAAAGCAAAGGAACTACGGCATCAACAGAACCTTCTGTTGAGATCATAGTTCTAGAGACTTCATCTTGGAATGCATCTGACTATGGGATTTTTCTTTCCCTTTTATTTTTTTATTTTTTTATTTTGTGTTTTGCATTTTAGTTTATTATTTCATGAATAAAAGACCTTTCACTTGAGATTTTGAGCCTATTTGTGCTAAGTTTTAGTATCATTAGGTGTGTTTTTCTTGAGTAAGTGTGTTAATCTCCTTTTAATGCTTGGTTTGGATTGTTAAGTTAGAGGAATAATTTATGATTAAGAATTTTTAAATTTTAATGAACTTAATGCTTACTCCTTTATTGAGTGATTGAAATAGTGTGCTTGATAGTTGAGAAAGATATTTGTAGGGATTTAAATATTTTATGTAGTTCATGTATGCATTGGCACTATATCTAAAATAAATAAGTAAATAAATAAGTTCCTTAAGCAAGATGGAGCATAAAATGCACTCGTATATGTACGCCAATGTTTTATAAAGGATATGAGTATCCAAGGGACTTTATTGAGGTATCCACATTGAGTAATATGGAAAAGTGGGGGATACTAATATATGAAAATTATAAGGAATAAATTATGTTCCTTTTAAGTGCTATTAATGAAAGAACTATTTGAGTATTAGTGTTTCATGCCTGCTTTCATTTTTCTTGGTTGTTAATGCTGTTTCATGAATTCAACGAGGGAGTTTGCTCTTCATTTGGTAATTGTTATGTTCTTGGTTATAAGTTATTTCTTTGATTTTCAGTTTTTAAACATTGTATTAATGGAAGATTAGGATGGTTCCTTGAGTTAGAAACTACTCATGATGATAGTTCTTGATATAAATAGGTTGTTCTCTTATTTTTGCTTGAGGACAAGCAAAGGCTTAAGTGTGGGGGTATTTGATGAGTGTGCAAAACACTTATTTTAAGGACACTACTTTATTGCATCTTAAGCTTAGTAATTGCATTATTAGTTAGTTTTTAGTTAATTTAGTTAGTTTTGTTATTTTGTTTTAATTCTTAGGATTTAATTGTTTTTTAGATAATTTCTGTTAAATTTTATTTTGTAGGATGCATTGGGATGAAGATTAGATTAATCCTTGAAGTTTGGATGAGCTAAGGACTCAAGATAAAGAGTTATCTACGTTGGGATAGTGCAAGGCCGTGCTTTATTGGTGCATTGCTATGCCTGAAAGTTATTTTTGGCACATTACAGGGGCCACAATCGTGCCAAAATCATGCACGGCTATGCATGACTAAAGGATCAGCATCATCTGATTTCTTGCATAGCCATGCCATTTTCTTACGCACCCATGCCTGACTGATGTGCCAGCCAATGAGATGATAATTTTTAGCTGAAGTGTGGATAGAAAGGAACTTATCTCTTAGTTTTTTATTAGATAGAGTTTTAAAGGGGTTAGATTACCTTTCTCACTAGGTCTTTAGGTTTATAAACAGAACCATTTAATTGTCATTTAGGGGTTGTTTTTATTTTTGGATTCTACTATAGTTCTTAGTTTTCTATTTTACTTCAGAATACATTTCCATTTCATTTTATGTAGTTGATAGTAGAGGATATACTTGGCTTGAAGTTAGAAGAGCAAGGCTTTCTGACATCATTTGGAAGGCAGTTTTTCTTGTATCACTCTTTTATATAATGGTTATTATATTCAGAATGGTTTTCATTTCTTCTTTGTTTTCTTTTATTCTTAACATGAGTAGCTAGATCCTTTTTAGGGTTCTTATTCTGAATTGACCATGTGCTTATTGTGATTATTTTAGGCTGCTAAATCTAATTCATTGGTTGTTGTTGTGCTTAATGTCATTTTAGGATTGATCAACCTAAGATTGAATTGACACTATAGGCTTAATCGAGGAATAGGTTCTGTAGGATTAGGCAATGACCTATTGATTGCTTAATTAGTTGAGAGACAATTAAGTGGATTAATATTACTTAAAGGTTATGTTTAAAATTGGAATTAAATGCATTAGGTTAGTGAGACCCAGTAAACTTGGTGTTAATTAATCTCCAGTTAATTATAGGTTTATCTGAGAGAAAAATCTATAGTTTCTAAGATTCCTTCAAAATGAATTAGAACTAGTGCAAACCTAATTGGGTAATCAATCCTTTGAAATGGTCCAATTGAGAATAAGAACCCTAGCTTTTAAACTTTGCATTGAATTTGCATTTTTACCTTTCTTAAATTAATTTTGTTTCTTTGAAATTCCAAATTTAATTTTGCTGTCTAAACAAACGAACATAGTTAGTATTACAATATTTAATTCACAATCTCTGTGGGACGATATCTTTATTTACTACTTGATACGATTCTGTATGCTTGTAGATTTTATACACATCATACATACTTCACTTAATAAGCCCTTATGAGAGGTGAAGATTTAGATTCTTCTTTTCTTTTAAATCTTGCACACACAAGATCTTGTTAGAAGGGTATCCCCCATCCACATTTTGTAGGTGATCACAATGATGAGGAGCATGCTCAAGTAGGATGTGTTGGAGATGATGCTTAAGGTGAAGAGAAAAATATGGGAGATTATGTGAACCAAGATGAATGGCCTCAAGATGATCCACCTATCCCTTCTTTTCCTACACAAGGAGGTGCAAGTGGCTCTTCTAACCATGACTTCCCTCTTTGGGAACAAGTATTGGCAAACCAAAGGGCAATGCAACAACAATTGAATGGAATGGAGACTTTGAACCATCAACTAGCTCACCGCCAATGCCGAATGGAGTACAAGATGCAACAAAATTTTGCCCATTGCGGACATAATATTGAGTCTCCACCACCATCCCTTTCGGAGGATTGAGGGAGTTTTTCCTTTTCCCTAATTTTCTTTTAAGTTTCACATTGAGGACAATGTGTATTTTAAGTGTAGGGGAAGGGATGTTAAGTAGTGAATGGGTAGTTAGTAGTACTTATTATGCATGTTTGTTCATGTTTTATTTTGTTTATGTTTAGCTTGTTTATGTATGATTTCCATGTTAATTTTGAATACTTACTTTATCTTCTCTACATTAATAAGTAGTATCCTCATTTCTAGTTCATTTTAATTTTAATTGAGTTTAATTTTTATGCCATGTTAATATTTAATTTTTTATGCTCAATTGGTAGAATTTTTAAAGTCTCATTTAGTATAGTCTTTAAGTTTTTCTTATTATCTCTTTTTATTACTTTCAAAATCTAGAGAATTTTTAGTCCACTTTCTAACTATGCTTAAGGCTAGGATGCAAAGGTTTTAAGCTTAAGTTTCTTAGAACTTAGGTAGCTTAAAGGAAACTGATAAATATGAGAATGTCATATCCCAATATCCATGAATCTAAGTCCAAAAAGGACTCTGTATCTATATAATTAATGATCAAATTGATTAAAGAGACCTAATTGGTAAGGAATTGGGACTCTTATGATACTAAACCGAATAGGACTAGGTATGTCCTTCTTATGCCTATATATAGGCTCATATCTTTCATTATTGAATCATCTTGAATAATTCTCTCTAACTTAAGCATCGGAGAGCCTACAGATCAGAGATCCTAGGTTCCTTTATTTTTCTTAGTGCTTGCAGGTACAAGAGAGGAGCTCACATTCATCAATTGTCGCCGTCTGTGGGAAAATTTATTTTCCAGCCCACATTCATCAAAACCCCACACTCATCAAAACCACCTGTGTTAATTTATGGCAAACACTTCGGATCCTCCACCTGACCAAAGTGGAGCATCTACCAGCACCTTGGTTGTCAATCAAGTAGACCCAATAACTTCCCAAAGCGATTGTTCACAATCTCTTAGATCAGAATCATTACTATTGACAATCACTACTCAACCAAGAATAACTTATGGAATATCTCCACCATATTATGCTCCTTTCAGCATATGTCCAAACCTGTTCCAACTATTCTTTTCCCAAACTTGCCAGAATTTTCAACTCCACCTAATGCGGGAAGAACCAACTAGACTCTCGTTCCACCCAATCTACCACCATTAGCTAGAGAACAAATAATTCAGAGCCTTAATGCTCAGCTTCAGCTCGTACGATAACAAATATTGTTCTTCACTTAAGGAATAACTGATGTGCCTGCTACAGGAACATCTACTCTTAGATCTGTTCCAACCATAAGGACAAACCTCGACAATCGATTGCCACTCCGTAATGAACGAGAAGAATCATCCAATAATAGAAGCAGGAGACAGAAATCCCATTCAGAACAAGAATCGGAATCCAACTTTCCAATAAAAGATAGGGCTGACTTCAATCGCCAGCTATGAGAAGCAATACAAAAGGTTCGAATAGGACCTGATGAAATAGAAGAATGCATATTAGATGGGAGTACTCCCTTCATTCATAGTATAATAGTGACCTTAATACAATCAAAATTTAAAGTTCCTCCTCTTGATCAATATGATGAAACGGGTGACCCCGTAGCTCATGTTTCAATGTTCTACACAAAGATGATGCTGCAAAATATTAACAATGCAATCGTGTGCCAAGTCTTCCCCATAACTCTAACGAACATAGCTTAGAGGTGGTTTCACAGACTATCGAAAAACTCTATAGGTACTTTTAAAGAATTTATTGAAGAATTCAGAATTCGATTCATTACAAATTTCCCACTAAAAAAGAGTATTAATGACTTACGAATCTGTAAGTGGGATGACAATGAAATGCTTCAAAGTTATCTTAACCGATTCAACAGAATCAGCCATAGATGCTTTGAAATTCGGAACCAAGATGGGAAAGCTTCGAGAGATAAGATAACAACAAATAAGCCCCATACTTTTTCAGAAGCAATGGCTATTGCAACCAAGTTGATTGACTTGGACGAAGATAGAAGAGACATATGGAAAAAAGAGGATGAAAGGGGGCCAAGAAGAAAAGATGAGAAAAAAGAATCAAAGAGGGAGTATGGTTCTAATAAATAGAGGAATGACGATAGGAGATACGCTCCTCTTAATGCTCCTAGATCAGAAATCCTGATGTGGATTAAGAAAAATGATATAGACATACTGACTCCGTGGAAAATTAATAAGCTTTATGGCAAAAAGAGAGATAAAAACTGATACTGCAGATACCACCGAGATCATGTTTATAAAACAGACGAATGTCGTGATCTCAAGATAGAGATAAAATGACTCGACAAAGTAGGTTCTTTGAAAAAGTTGATCGAAGATTTCCCAAAGCAAACTAGAAATTAGGATAGTCAGCCTGAACACCAAGAGGATGCAAAAAAGACCCGCAATGATGTATCTAGAGTCATAAACATGATCGTAGGTCGAGAATCATCAGGAAGCAAGAAAAGGCCATGAAGAGAGCTATACATTACCTGAGCTAGTTCATCCATACCACCAATTACGTTCACCCCAGAGGACGGACTGCACGTTAAGCAACCTCATAATGATGCACTAGTCATCAAGACTTACATAAAAAACCACTTGGTAAAATGGATGCTCATAGATGATGGAAGTGCAGTTAATGTTCTTACCTGGGATGCCTTCCGAGCAATGGGAGGCTCAATAGTAGAAATGAAATCAATCACCAACCCGATAACTAGTTTTTGCGAAGGAACTGTAAAACCAATAGGAAATGTCGAGTTGGAGATGGAATTAGGAGATCAAAATTCCTAAGAGCATCTTATACTAAAATTGTTGTTCAACATTATTGACACTCGATTAGCCTATAACGGAGTAATCGGAAGGCCAATCCTATGGGAAACTAATACAGTAATGAGTATCATGTATTTGATAATGAAAATTCCTTTTTAAGGGCAAGTCATTACGATTAAGAGAGATCAGGAGATCGCCAAGCAGTGCTATCAGTTAGCTATAAAAGACAAGTTAGAAGCCTTTCCGATTGAATCCAATATAAAAATTGAGAAACAAGAGATAAAGCTGAAACTGGTAGAAGAATTGAAAGAAACTATAAAAATCGGTGGCAAGATACCTGAATGAATAAAAGAAAAGATAGAACGAGTGTTACAAAATCACTTGGGCACTTTCGCCACACAAGCATCAGAAATAGTGGGGATCGACTCAACAGTAGTAGCTCATAGCCTGAACATTAATCCTTCAATCAAACCAGTAATACAAAAAAACAAAACTTCATAATACAAAGGCAGAAGATTATAGCATCTGAAATAGCAAAACGCCTAGAGGCAGGATTCGTACGAGAAGTTAGACATCCTGAATGACTAGCGAATGTTGTACTCATCCGAAAGCCAAACGGAAAATATAGAATGTGCATTGACTACACAGAACTAAACAAAGCTTGCCCCAAGTATAGTTATCCTTTACCAACCATTGACTAGTTGGTTGACTCAACGACATGCCACAAAATGTATAGCTTCGTGGACGCTGCCCAAGGATATCATCAGATCCCTATGAAGTAAGAAGATTAAGAAAAAACATCCTTTATAACTCAGCAAGGGTTGTACTGTTATAATGTAAGGCCCTTCGAACTCAAAAATGAAAGCGCTATATACCAAAGGTTTATGAACTTAATCTTCAAAGAGGACATTGGTAAGACCATTGAGGTGTACGTAGATAACTTAATCATCAAAAGCCGAATAGAAGAGGATTATTCTACAGACCTAGATGAAAGGAAAGTGTTGTGGGTGGACAATGAAAATGCAGGAATTTAAAATTTTTCATTGCATGCAACATTTGCATCAACACATATCATTAACATGCCCATAGATCATATCACATGCACTCTTACATAGCTAAACATGCATAATAGACAACACATAGTTAACATGCCAACCAAAACAGAA